>JAWQFJ010030827.1:0-17500 GCA_034096865.1 Theodoxus fluviatilis | reverse complement strand
AACATTATGCAGTAATCGATGAAGAAAAAGATGAAAGAGAGAGAGAGAGAGAGAGAGAGAGAGAGAGAGAGAGATGCATGAAGAGAAAACATGACATTGTATAAAGAACTAAGATCAGAGGACAAAAGACCAGAAAAGAAAGACTGAAGGTTAACACATGAAGAGAGAATGAGAGATGAAGGCATAAGATAGTAGAATGAAGAAGAGAACAGATGAAGAGAAAAGGACGACTTTGACTATGGACCTGTTTTTCTATTCATTCCTGAGTTGAGTGTCAGGTCTTACCGGTAGGTCTGTTTGAATGCAAGTCTCTCATCTACATTCTTGTTTCTTCTCCTCTCTGTCCCCTCTAGTCACGCTATGCACGCTGGCTACATAGGTGTGCTTGCCTATTGCTTCTCCTTTGACCGACCCTCAAACCCGTCTCTCAAGATCCCAGTCTTCCCTGGATCCACCCCGACTCCTTCCGTCCCCTTTGTTTCACTTGCAGTTCTTATTTCTTCTTCTCCTGCTCTTCCTATTCTGTCTCTTCCTGTTCGTTCATCATGCCTTCTTGATTTTCCATGGTCGTTCCCTTTCTTCGTCTTGTCTGCACGGCAGGATCGTCGAGGCAAAGTCCAAGGTCATCGTGCATCCTCCTCAGCCTTTCCTGAAGCCTATCTATGCTCTCCTTATTCGCTCCAGTCAGGTCGTCTGCCTGGATTAGCAGATCTCCCAGACCCCGATAGCGGCACCTGGTGGATGCCTTCGGTGGATCCACAGTCGCTGTCTGCCGGAGAGACTCAACCACCGGGTAGCTTGTCCTCCGCGTCCAAAGGTCATTCCCTTCGTCCGTGATCGAGCTGGTCAGAAAAGCAGGTTTCACCGTGGTGACGACATTTTCCCGAGTGATGTCGTCATTGTTCTTAGTGGTGACGTCATGATACTGCGTCCTGGCGTGACTGTGTCGTGCCTTGACGGCTTTGTTTTGCGCTGTGACGTCATTCATCTTTGCCTTGACATCACCGGTACGTGACGTGAGTCTTTTCCCGCCTGCTCCAAGCATCTGGAATCTCTTTTGGACTTTCGGAATTTCCTGGGTGTCGTCTTCATCGCTGTTGATGACCACGGAATCTTCATCTGTGTCGTCATCGTCATCTGGGACCTTTCTTCCATTCTGGTAAAGGACTAGTTCCGAAATTCCAGGTCTCCTTTGTTCCTTCATCTTGGATCCAACTTTGATCGGGTTCTTTTCCTGGGACAGCTGGGGTCTGCTCCTCAGAGAGCGGTAACTGTACGCAGCTTCTGAAACACGAAGATAAAAGGCGTTGGTCACCCCCGCTAAGGAGGTTGTAATTTACACTCGGTTCGTTAATTAGTTAGTTAGCTATTCAGCAAAAGAACTCAAAAAGTTCGAAACGGATTCTCATTACATTTCGTAGCCGGCCAGGGTTTTACCCAAGATATTAAAAAAAGCCTCAAATTTTGGAGGCTGTCTGCCATCTTGTTTTAGAAGTACAGGCAAAAAGATAAACTTAATGGCAAATCACGAAGTCGATGACGTCAAACGCTATTCATGAAGTCGGCGTTTGCGTTGGACACTCAGAAATCGCTTCCAGCCACTAAAAAGAACTAAACAAAGTGGCCTCTGGCTAGCAAAACATCCTGCCTGATTTGATCGTGCAGACCATGGAAGATGTCGGGAGGCTTCTTGAGTAGAGATTGCGCTCTCGGCGTGCCGTGTAGTTGTCTAGAGCGAGTTATCCCCCCTGTCTGGACCTCGAACTACACGTGCTTTACATAGGCTTCCTGGTCACGGGCCACGTGACCAACCCTTCACTGACACGTGACGACACATGCAATGAGAGACAGACAAGAAGCACGCAGTCAGTGACGACACATGCAATGACAGACAGACAAGAAGCACGCAGTCAGTGACGACACATGCAATGACAGACAGACAAGAAGCACGCAGTCAGTGACGACACATGCAATGACAGACAGACAAGAAGCACGCAGTCAGTGACGACACATGCAATGACAGACAGACAAGAAGCACGCAGTCAGTGACTACACATGCAATGACAGACAAACAAGAAGCACGCAGTCAGTGACGACGCATGCACTGACAGACAGACAAGAAGCACGCAGTCAGTGACGACACATGCAATGACAGACACACAAGAAGCACGCAGTCAGTGACGACACAAGCAATGACAGACACACAAGAAGCACGCAGTCAGTGACGACACATGCAATGACAGACAGACAAGAAGCACGCAGTCAGTGACGACACATGCAATGACAGACAGACAAGAAGCAAGCAGTCAGTGACGACACATGCAATGACAGACAGACAAGAAGCACGCAGTCAGTGACGACACATGCAATGACAGACAGACAAGAAGCAAGCAGTCAGTGCCGACGCATGCAATGACAGACAGACAAGAAGCACGCAGTCAGTGACGACACATGCAATGACAGACAGACAAGAAGCACGCAGTCAGTGACGACACATGCAATGACAGACAGACAAGAAGCACGCAGTCAGTGACGACGCATGCAATGACAGACAGACAAGAAGCACGCAGTCAGTGACGACACATGCAATGACAGACAGACAAGAAGCAAGCAGTCAGTGACGACGCATGCACTGACAGACAGACAAGAAGCATGCATTCAGATACCAGAGGCGTGTTTCACAAGACTGTGGATTTGCAATCCAAAGCAATCCAAAACGATCCAAAAGGCATTTTCGGTATTATAAAAAAGTGATCGCTGTAATTACCCGCCAAGTCCAATCAGTTAGTTCTTGTAAGAACTCAGTTTTCAAAACTAGACACTGCTGTTTCGCCCCACTGTGGACAGTGACTCCTGTAAGAAATCAGTTTCCAAAACTAGACACTGCTGTTTCGCCCCACTGTGGACAGTGACTCCTGTAAGAAATCAGTTTCCAAAACTAGACACTGCTGTTTCGCCCCACTGTGGATACTGACTCCTGTAAGAACTCAGTTTCCAAAACTAGACACTGCTGTTTCGCCCCACTGTGGATACTGACACCTGTAAGAAATCAGATTCCAAAACTAGACACTGCTGTTTCGCCCCACTGTGGATACTGACTCCTGTATGATTGCAGCGATCACTTTAAATTTGTACCGGAAACGCCCTTCAGATTGCTTTGGATTGCTTTAGATTGCTTTGGATTGCTTTGGATTGCTTTCGATTGTTTTGGATTGCTATGGGTTGCTTTGGATTGCAAATCCACAGTATTGTGAAACACGCCGCTGAGAGATCTCCACTCTGGGGAGTATTCCAATCCGATGCTGGCTCAGGGGCGCGTAAAAGGGCAGATCTCCCTACACTGTATGTATGTATGTATGTATGTATGTATTTTGGCTCTTATATAGCGCCAATCTCACACCCAAAGGCATGCTCAAGGCGCTCAACACGTTCACCCTTTGAATAAAAGAGTTTTTAGCTGTGACTTGAACGTCTGTATTGAAGGAGATTTCCTCAGTCTGTCTGGGATATCGTTCCAGAGTTTCGGTCCAGCATACGAGAATGCTCTTTCTCCAGATCTCTTGGTGTTGTAGCGTGGCACATGGACTGCGCCGAAGATCTGAGATCCCTCACTGTACCTTACTGCTCTCACAGATACCCGGTTCACTCCTGGGTGTGAAGAGAGAATCCAAGAGAAGCATCGTACCCGCAAATGGCACCGCAGCACCTACGCAACTTCGAGCGCCGCTACCATGTCATGAGCAGCAATCAAGAGCGGAGTTCTCGAACCATTGAGCTAGAGTCCCGAATGAATACAGTCGACACATGGGTTCGTGCCTGAGAAAGCAATCCTGGTGTAGGGAAAATGACAAAAGGCGATGTTTCCACCACAATAGCATTCGTTTATTTCTGCATTTTCCAGAGGAAGAAAAAAAGCACCTGCATGTTCATAAAGGGATGTGAAACTCAAGAAACTGTAGACGTGAGTTACGGCAGTGATGTCTTTTCTCAGCGTTATCTCGAAAAATGTGTTTCCTGTGTTAGCCTTGTTTCCCATGCACAGTCACAACAGTGTCCTGAGAGGCAAAAACTCATAGAGTAGCAGGCGCAAAGTGGCAGAAAACTCAAGTGTACTTCGTCACCGTTGTCTAAACTGTGTTTAGGCTATCTCTTGCCTCAAGGACCATTGTCTGCCATCTCCGAGAGCTCCACAGACAGAAACAGCCCTAAATGTGGTTAAGTTCAAAGTCTTGGAGAAGTGATCGTTTTGCCGTATGGACTGATTGGCACCGATTCTGCGAGGGTTAAATCAAAGATTGAATTCTCCCACAGCATCGTAACTGGTTCCGATTACGTAATTATAAAATTGTCGAGTTTTTTTCTAACTTTGCCTTGCCCACCCAGATTTAATCTTGTACGGGAAAAAAGTAAATCGCTTTGAATCCGCCATTGCTTGGGTTTTGAAGACTCTCTCGCCGAAGACAAACTTACAAATGTAGATAGGCCTACGTGCTGCAAGCCAGCAGACCTCCGAAATTGTGGTGAGTATTAGTCCTGTGGCTGGGACAAGGTTGTGAAGGTGTGGAACCTGAACGAGGGCAAGCACCTGTATAGCGTTATTCCAGCGACTACGACAGTCCTGACCACTAGGGAGTGTTGAGTAACTGCCTCCGACAAACGCTCGCAAGCACGTACCTTACATCACCACCCCAACCCCATCACAACACCCCGACATCCAACCTAAGACACAAAACACACACAAACATACACAAACACACTCACACACACACACACACACACAAACATACACGCGCGCGCACGCACACACATACATACACACATACACACACATACACACACATACACACACATAGACACTCATACACACACATACTCACACACAAACCATACACACACGCACGCACGCACGCACACGCACACATACACACACACACACACACACACACACACAAACCATACACACACGCACACGCACACACACACACACACACACAAACCATGCACACACGCACGCACGCACACGCACATGCACACAAACGCATAAACACGCATGCACTCGCACACATGCACACACACACACACACACACATACATATGTAAACCCCACGAATACACGCACGCACGCACAGGCAAAGAAACAAACACACACACACACACACACACACACACACACACACACACACACACACATACGCACGCACAAAACACAACAACCACACATATACACACACAAACCTCCCAAACACACAGACACAGACACACACACACACACACACACATACATACATACAAATTACATACACATACACACACACATACACACACAAACCGCACGCACGTATGTACGCACGCACACGCAAACACACACACACATACACACACACACACACACAAATCGCACGCACACATGCACGCACGCACACGCAAACACACTCACACACACAAACCACACACACACACACACACACACAAATCACACACACATACACACATACACACACACGCACAAACACACACACACACACACGCACGCACACACACATCTCGATTCCCCCTCCCCCCAACCCCAGGTCCCCCCCCCCCCCTTCCCACTCTGCACGCACACAGTCGGGCACTCACTCTGGGGTGGAGCAGGAAGTCCGGGAACCTTGCTGGGCTTGTGGAAGGTGCGAGCTTTAGAGGGGGGAGGGGGACGTTTTCCCATCCTCAGTCTCGGCTCGGGTCGTTCCACAAGGGTTTTGGCGGCAGTCTGTTTCTTGCAGTCCCCGGATGTAAAGTGTCTGGCCACTTCTGCCAGTGCCAACCCTCCTCCTCCAGCTGTACGTCTTGTCCTTTTCTCTACCCCTCTCAGGCCTCCTCCCTCTGCTCCTCTCACCGCCCCCCTGGTAGCACGACCCACACTGCGCAGGGCCAGCTGCTGTTTTCTGCGCGTGCGCGCTGAGATCTCTTCCAGAAGCGCAGCCTTGCGGTCAACCATGGCGTCACCGTTGCGATGTAGATGACGTCACTCTGCCCTGCCTGGGGGCAGAGGTTTGATTTAGTTGTTGAAGGCAGTGTCAAGGTTTAAAGGTTTACAAGTGGACAGGGTGCCATACGTTTGGTTGGTTTAAATGTTTCTTTTTCATCTCCTCCTCTCTCCTCCTCCTCCCTTCTCCTCCCTCCTCCTCCCTCCTCCTCCCTCCTCCTCCCTCCTCCTCCTCCCTCCTCCTCCTCCCTCCTCCTCCTCACTCCTCCTCCCTCCTCCTCCTCCTCCTCCTCCTCCTCCTCCTCCTCCTCCTCCTCCTCCTCCTCCTCCTCCTCCTCCTCCTCCTCCTCCTCCCCCTCCTCCTCCTCCTCCTCCTCCTCCTCCTCCTCTTCCTCCTCCTCCTCCTCCTCCTTCTCCTCCTCCCTCCTCCCTCCTCCTTCCTCCCTCCTCCCTATTCCCTCCTCACTACTCACTACACCCTTCTCACTACTAACCACTAACTACATGTACTAACTAACTACTAACTACTCACTACTACTACTACTGTTATGCTGGAAAGAGCTAGCAAGGAGCTGAAAAATAGAGAGAGTTGCTGTAGGCCTACATCCAGGTATCTGCGCCAGAAATTGGGTCACTAGAGTTTATTCTTAGTAAGTGAGGATTCTGCAGAGCAAGCAGACGGAGAGTCAGATCCGGAGACAGACGGTAGTCAAATCGAGAGAGCAGAGAGCAGAGCAGAGCAGAGCAGAGCAGACAGAGAGAGCTGAGTGTGGAAAGTGGAAGATTGCCTGCTGCTGATGCTACTACTACTACTACTACTACCACTACTACTACTACTACTACTACTACTACTACTAATAATAATAATAATACAGACTATTTATAACGCACATACCTTCCCTAATAGCAAGCTCATGGCGTGTACAATGATAAAGTCTACACTCATACAAAACATTCTAACACTCACATACTATACAATTGAAATAAAAAGAACAATTAAATACAATACAATTAATTAAGTAGCAGGCAAAACACGAAACATAAAAGAGGCGCCTTCACTGCTCGTCAGGAAAGACTGACCGGAACAGGTGTGTCTTGAGGGAGGTTTTGAACTGGGACATGGAATTAGAGTGACGGACAGGGAAAGGTAGGCTATTCCATGTTACAGGGCCGATGTAGGAAAAAGCTCGCTGTCCTTGGGTTATCTTTTTGCGACGGGGGACATTTAACGTTTTGGTGTCTGCAGCTGAACGGTTATTTCTAGCGGGGGTGTAGACAGTGAGAATTTCTGTGAGTGCGTGTGGTGCAGTTTGATTGAAGAAGTTGAAACACATAATGGCTAGCTTATACTCTATCCTCTGAGCGACGGGGAGCCAATGCAGTGCACGAAGGAGTTTGGATGTGGGAGTTCTCTTGGGACATCTAAAGATTAATCTAGCAGCAGTGTTTTGGACTTTTTGCAGTTTGTTTAGCAGAGTGCCAGGAATGCCGGCAAGAAGAGAATTTCCATAATCAAGACGGGACAGAACAAGGGAAGTGACAAGGGTTTGAGTGGCCTGTTGTGAAAGATAGTGACGAATAGTGCCAATTTTCCTTAACTCGTAGTAAGCTAACTGGCAAACTTTGTTCACATGAACTCTCATAGAAAGATCATCATCGAACATGACACCTAAGTTCCTAACAGACTTTGAGAATTCTATCTCACTCTGGCCTATACTACTACTACTACTACTACTACTACTACTACTACTACTACTACTACTGCCACTACTACTACTACTACTACTACTACTACTACTACTACCACCACTACTACTACTACTACTACTACTACTACTACTACTACTACTACTACTACTACTACCACCACCACTACTACTACTACTACTACTACTGCTGCTGCTGCTGCTACTACTACTACTACTACTACTACTACTGCCACTACTACTACTACTACTACTACTACTATTACTACTACTACTACTACCACTACTACTACTACTACTACTACTACTACTACTACTGCTGCTGCTGCTGCTACTACTACTACTACTACTACTACTACTGCTACTACTACTACTACTACTACTACTACTACTACTACTACCACTACTACTACTACTACCACCACTACTACTACTACTACCACTACTACTACTACTACTACTACTACTACTGCTGCTGCTGCTGCTACTACTACTACTACTACTACTACTACTACTACTACTACTACTACTGCTGCTGCTGCTGCTACTACTACTACTACTACTACTACTGCTGCTGCTGCTGCTACTACTACTACTACTACTACATGTACGACTACTACTACTACTACTACTTCTACTTTTTTGCTTTTTTCAGCATCATAGCAGTTTTACGGAGAGATAGTTGTGTTGTGGGGTTTCTCGATAGTTGTGTCATAGAGACTCTGTCATGATTCTATGCAAAATGTTTAATGTTTCTGTATTGAAGATTGCCTGCATGTCCCTTTACGACATTGTTGCGACCGAGTGGGTTACACCTTTAGTTTCTTTAACGTGTTTTTGTTTTTGACAGTTCAGCATAATACTTTTTTCTTGCTGTGCACGTCGCCTGTTATTTTTATTTTGATGGTCAATTAGCTAAATGGTCTTGGAGCATTGTGCACGTGTTGCACGTGTTGCACGTTTGTTTTGCTCGTCTCCAAGCGTTTAGTAACTGTTGCACGATTTTTGTTTTTATTTAGCAAAATACAATTAATGCAATTTATTTTTTTCCTTAGTGGTTAGAAAGGCAATGAATTATTTTATTTGCTTTTTTTTCCCTATTTAAGAGGGTTAGCGAGAGAGCAAAGAAGTGAGGTTTCCACGGATAGTATTTCCTCGGGTCAGGTGCGGCTTAGAATTGGCAACCTGGGTGCACTGTTGGTGCACGGAAGAAAAGTAGTGGATGAGGGACACGATTGTTGGGGGTTAGCATCCTGGGTGCCCTACTGGCACGGCAACTCACAGCTCCAGGGGGGTTAGCATCCTGGGTGCCCTACTGGCACGGCAACTCACAGCTCCAGGGGGGTTAGCATCCTGGGTGCCCTACTGGCACGGCAACTCACAGCTCCAGGGGGGTTAGCATCCTGGGTGCCCTACTGGCACGGCAACTCACGGCTCCAGGGGGGTTAGCATCCTGGGTGCCCTACTGGCACGGCAACTCACAGCTCCAGGAGCGCAGCATCCTTTCAAGAGATTTTTTACCCGTGGACTTGTGTTCTTTGCCTAGTCGTTTTCTTGTGATTGGATTGGAAATGCTGCATTCTGGATTTTTGTATATGTTGGCTTTGTAGTCTTTGCATTTCTGTAAGGTTTTGTATTTGTACGTATTTAACTAGATTTTTTATTATTATTATTATTTTTTTTTTGGGGGGGGGGGGGGGGTAATAAACTTTTCGTTATTTATTTATATCCTCTTGTGGGTTCTGTTACGTTAGCGTCCGTCCCTTAGTTAGCCCAGGGGTTAGAAGTTCCCTTCAACATAATGCTGTCGAGGCTCGTTCCTGAGTCACCACCACCCAGTGATCCTTGAAAGACTCGCATGCGTTATTGTGCACAGATAGGGATTTTTCAATCAAAACGAACTATTAGGAAAACCATGACTTTATTTGATCTTATTCTAAACTGTTCTTGTGATTTTTGTGATCAACGACTTCAACTAGGCTATTAAAGGTGACAAACTGGAAAACTCCAACCAACCAACCAACCAAATCCTCATCTGTTTTGAGTCACAGACTCTCACTGCGACAAGGGTGGGGCTGGAGGATTGTGAGAGATAACTTTGGCGCGTTCATCCGCAGCCTGGTTGCATGCTCCCCATGGAGTTGAGTTGGTGTGGGATAGATGTAAAGAGGTAGCCCGATGACCAGGGGTTAAATGTGTGCAGATTGAGCATCCATCAATGGGTGAAAAAGTCGCAATATAAAAAAGAGCGCCTTCACAACTACCTTTTACAAGTACAAAGCACAGCTTGTAATCAGTCAGCATGTTCTTTTGTGCAGAGTGAAACACTGGAACTAGAGCAGCCTGGTGCTCCCTTCCTTCAACAGCAAGACCCTGTCACTGCCGGGCGGCGTTCGGGGCCTCCTCCAGCACCTCGGCCAAGGGCCGCCACTGGAAGCCAAACTGACTTCGGGGAACTTGGGGACAGGGGAAGCTCACTAAGACTTGCACTGCAGCAGTGCGTTCATATCAACCCGGAAGATCACGCCCAACCCATGCATAGCAATGACAAGCTGCTCACCAAATCCCAAATCCAACCTCGAGATACAGCATTGATTCACCAGCCAAAAAAGAACAATCGACGAAGTCGCCCTCACTCACTACTTCTTCTCATCACACCATGGCGCCATACCTCGTTCCATGCTGGGTGCCAGGGTAGTCCGCGTGAAAATGAGAAGAACAAAGAAGAAGAACTTTCCCATACCCACGTTCTGTCGTGAAAATTAGTGGAGTGTTTAAATTTATGCTTTTTGTGACGCCACTAATGAAATGACGTCAGATTCGCAAGTATGGCCACGTCAAACATGCTTGTCTCCGGCAAAGGTCAACCAGAGGTCACCAGACGAGAGGTTTCGAGGCGTGATTGACAATCTTCAGAGGAAGCTGACGGTGACGACTTCCTGATGATCTGGCTATTCAGCAAGGAGAATGTGCTATAACTTCACAGCGGCTAATACAGGGAGAGAAAAAAGTATTGTTTGAATAACATTTTCATACACGTTAAAGCATGAGTCTTACAACTCGATTAGGAATGTATTGTGTGCAACAAAACTGTGTGTATTATTTAGGTTTTGTTCACAACACTTGGAAAACGCCGTTTAAAATTGCACCGCTTTCATTTTTCGATGTCGGGACAAAGGATTTTAGATTGGCGCCTACATACTTGTGTTTTAATACGCACACATACAGTTACATACGCAAACTCTCTCTCTCTCTCTCTCTCTCTCTCTCTCTCTCTCTCTCTCTCTCTCTCTCTCACACACACACACAAACACACACACACAGAAATACACAAACACTCACACACACAAACACACACACACACACACACACACAAACACACACACACACACACACACGCACAAACACACACACACACACAAACACACACACACACACACACACACGAACAGGTGTATTCTTTAAAATTCTGGATGTACAAATGAAACCTATATATTATCGTACGACTATGAAATATGAGGATTAGAGAGCTGTGAAATGATCAAAGGTGTACATGTACATCTGCTGAAACATAATTTCACTGTCAGTATAAACACACTCAGTGCTATGGTAGCATCTTGTGAGACAGGGGAGTATTCTTAGCACGTCAATGCTTTTATAAGTTCCACTAAAATTGGTTAAAAAATCATGAAAAAGTACGATTGCAGATTCCCGAACGTGATGCTCAAATGAATGTTGAGAAACATTGACAATAATAATATTACTTCAAAAGTTCGGGCTCTCTTATTGGATTATAGGCTTGAAAACGTATGGGGGGCTTGAGCAGGGGCGAATGAACCCACCTTTTACATACACTTGGAGAGCAATTGACAAAAAGGTTTAGCACCAGTTGGAATCCGATATGAATTGGAGTAACAGTTGTATGCAGTATAGGAAGTATACAACAATATTTGCAATTGAAACATTCTGAACACTCTAAACAGAAAAGTCTTTGAGGGTGTCTGGATGCTCTTTTGCCTGGGCATTAGTGAACTAACAGTAAACATACAGATATATTGTCCAGCGTGTCACGAGAGAGATGAAGATGAGCTGCAATTAATTTTGTTCTGTACTGCCCAGCTTATAAAGACATCCGAATGAAGCACGTAGTGCCATATGTTCATCAAAATAGCGATGTTGAACTTGTGCACTCGCTTTCTGTAAAAGAGTAATGTATTTTACGTGCCATGGGCACTATTCTTTTAAAGGAAAAGCATAATCTACTTATTCTGCTGTGAATTATTCATTTTTCGTCTGTTTTGTATGGTGTGTTACCAAACAGGAGTTTCCAGTTATTTCATGAAATTAAATATGCTCTCACATTATAGTTACTTCTCCAGAATATTCATTTTTTCTATGTAATGTATTGTATTCAATTGTAACGGGCGAAAGGCCTGCACAGTAAACTGTTTTGTTGTGTGTTTGTTGTTGTCTCCAGACCACACGCACGCGCGCACACGCACAGATGCACGGACGCACGCACACACACACACACACACACACACACACACACACAAACTCACACACACAACCACACACACACACACACACACACACACACACAAACTCTCTCTCTCTCACACACACACACACACACACACACACACACACACATACACATGACTACAGATACCCCACAAATACACACAAACATACACTCACATACGGATGCACTCATTCACTCAATGTCTCAATCACTTATTTACTCACTTGATCAGGCAACCCAATCATTCTCTAACTCACACTGTGAATCGTGCGAAAAAGAGTAACACTAACAAAATTAATTTACTGCTCAAAGACGGTAAAACGTGTAATTTTTTATTCGTGAACTTTTCCGTCCGATTCCCAGAGTGAACAGGAACAGAGATTGAGTGTGGAAGTGATTAATGTCCTTGCTGTCCTTGTTTCCTTCCCATTTCGTATGCTCCTCCTCCTCCTCTTCCCCTTCTCTCTAATTTTCTCTTTCCTGCTTTTGCACCTTCGTCTCTGTTTGTCTCCCCCTTCCTCCTCCTCCTCGCTCGTTCTCTTCCTCCTCGTTCTCTTCCTCCTCGTTCTCTTCCTCCTCCACCTTCTCCTCCTCGCTCGTTCTCTTCCTCCTCGTTCTCTTCCTCCTCGTTCTCTTCCTCCTCGTTCTCTTCCTTCTCGTTCTCTTCCTTCTCGTTCTCTTCCTTCTCGTTCTCTTTCTTCTTGTTCTCTTCCTTCTCGTTTTCTTCCTCCTCGTTCTCTTCCTCCTCGTTCTCTTCCTCCTCCTCCTCGTTTTCTTTTCCTCCTCGCTCGTTCTCTTCCTCCTCGTTCTCTTCCTCCTCCTTCTCTTCCTCCTCCACCTTCTCCTCCTCGTCGCTCTCTTCCTCCTCCTCCTTGTCGTCGTTCTCTTTATACTTCTCCTTCTCGTCGTTCTCTTCCTCCTCCTCTTTCTCGTTGTCGTCGTCGTCGTCGTCGTCGTCGTCCTCCTCCTCCTCCTCCTCCTCCTCCTCCTCCTCCTCCTCCTCCTCCTCCTCCTCCTCCTCCTCCTCTCCTTCTCCTCCTCCTCCTCCACTCCTCCTCCTCCTCCTCCTCCTCCTCCTCCTCCTCCTCCTCCTCCTCCTCCTCCTCCTCCTCCTCCTCCTCCTCCTCCTCCTCTTCCTCCTCCACCTCCTCCTCCTCCTCCTCCTCCTCCTCCTCTTCCTCCTCCTCCTCCTCCTCCTCCTCCTGCCTCTCCTCCTCCTCCTCCTCGTTCTCTCCTCCTTCTCCTCCCTCTCGTTCCCTTCATTCTCCTTGTTCTCTTTCTCGTCGTTTTCTTCCTCCTTGTTTTCTTCCTCTTCGTTATCTTCCTTCTCTTCCTCGTCGTTTTCTTCCTCTTCCTTGTTTATTCCTCGTCGTTCTTTTCCTCCTCGTCGTCGTTTTCTTCCACCTCCTCCTCATCTCCTCCTCGTTCTCTTCTTCCTCCTCGTCCTCGTTACCTGCTCCTCCTCCACGTTATCTCCTCCTCCTTCTCTTACTCCTCCTCCTCCTCGTTTGCTCCTCCTCTTCCTCCTCGTTTCCTCCTCCTCTTCGTTTCCTCCTCCTCCTCGTTTCCTCCTCCTCCTCCTCCTCCTCCTCGTCGTTTCCTCCTCCTCTTCCTCCTCCTCCTCGTTTCTTCCTCCTCCTCGTCCTCTTTTCCTCCTCCTCCTCGTTTCCTCCTCCTCCTCCTCGTCGTCGTTTCCTCCTCCTCCTCCTCGTTTCCTCCTCCTCCCTATTTCCTCCTCCTCCTCCATGTTTCCTCCTCTTCCTTTCTGTTTCCTCCTCCTCCTCCCTGTTTTCTCATCCTCCCCCCTGTTTCCTCCTCCTCCTCCTCCCTGTTTCCTCCTCCTCCTCCTCCTCCTTGTTTGCTCCTCCTCCTCCTCGTTTGCTCCTCCTCCTCGTTTCCTCCTTCTCCTTCTCGCTTTCTCCTCCTTCTACTCGTTTCCTCATCCTCCTTCTCGTTTCCTTCTCCTTCTCGTTTCCTCCTCCTCCCCATCCTCCTTCTCATCCTCCTTCTTCTCCTCCTCACTTCCTCCTCACTTCCTCCTCCTCCTCCTCTTCCTCCTCCTCCTCCTCCTCCTCCTCCTCCTCCTCCTCCTCCTCCTCCTCCTCCTCCCTTTCTCCTCCTCCTCTTCCCTTTCTCCTCCTCCTCCTCACTTCCCCCTCCTCCTCCTCACTTCCTCCTCGATACCTCCTCCTCCTCACTTTCATCTCGTTATCTCCTCCTCGTTATCACTTCCTCGTCCTCCTTCTCCTACTCCCCCTCCTTTTCGTTCACCTTTACTTTCTCTTCATCCACCTCCTCCTCGTTCACCTCCTCCTCCTACTCCTGCTCCTCTTTCTTCTCCTGCACTCGATCTTACTTCTAATCCTCTTTTGCTCCTACATCTTCTTTTACGACTGCAGCTCCGAGTGCTGTTCGATCCGGGAGTATCGCCGTCCTCCTTCTCCTCGTTCCAATCTCCTCCTCTTCCATCTCTACTGAATGTTACCTCTTTGCAGCTGCACGCGTGTCTCTCCGATGCTACCCTACCCTCATCCTCTTCAGTAGTTATCAAGAGTACATTTATGTAAACGGTCATTATTTACCTTGTTATTTCACGACATGAACTTAAATATTTTTTTTTAACTTTATAAACACGTATTGTCTATATCGTAAACATGGGACGGGAGATATCCGGATCTTACGTATTCACTTCTTTACCACGATGTGCGTTCAAATTGCAGCATACTCCCCCACCCCCAACCCCCCACCCACTCTCACCCCCATCCCCACCCCCACCCCCATCACTTCAAGCCAAAAACGGACTCGGGGAACGGGGAGTAGCCGAAGAGATTAAAGTCCTCCTGGTAGATGTCCACGAGCTTGAGGAGGTCACGCCTTCTGACGGAGCTGAACGCCTTTTTCAGAGCAGCCTCTCTCCTCTCTCGCTCCAGTTGAGGGGAGGCAGCCTCGCGGTGGTACGCCTGCAAGGCCAAGCTCTTGAACGTCCCCTTTGTGGCGTTCTGGAACTCACGGCTTGGCGGCGTTGCAGCAGGGGAGAGGTAGCCATTGAATACGAAGGCGGTCCACAGCCTTTGAGCCAAACCCTGAGTGGTGATTAAAAAAAAAGAAGCAGAGGGTGTCGATGGGAAGTACTGGCATCTCATGTTTGATGATTGTCTTGCCCGATGCAATGGTGAAGATGTGATACGTGTTGTGAAGTGAGAGAGAGAGAGAGAGAGAGAGAGAGAGAGAGAGAGAGAGAGAGAGTTCAGACTTCAGACTTCAGACTTCACTTTATTTCGGCCGACGACCCATCAAAGGAATAAAATTTACATGAGTAATGGTTCAATAAATACGTGTTAATTGGGTAGCAATATACATTAGTAGGCTGACACATACAATACAAGCGATTATACTGCATATCGAACAGGGAAAAATTGTTGAGTTTTTGTTGTATTTTTGTGCCATATTGAATTAGTGTTTGTATACACATTATCTATTCGGGTAATATCTACACAAATGTATGCACACAACTTTCAGACAATGGTATATACAGACATGAAGTAGAAATTTAGTGTTACATATTTGCTAAGTCTAAAATTTGCTCAACCTTTTTGGCTTCGTAGTTTGAGAGCATAAAATATATACATTGCAACATCTCACGTTTTGTGGTATCATTACTTTTGAGAAGGGTTTCCAGCTTTATATATGTACTTCCATTTGTGTGCTTTTTAATATATACTCACGGACATTAGAAACGCGAAAAAGTTAGTGTGTATTTTTAATATTGTAAATACAATCTTGAGATATTTTGCGTACAGTGCCTATGCATTTGCACTCTTTAGCGCACAACGTGCACATTTCGAGCACAGCGTTCTGTTTACAGTGGCAAAGGACGGTCAAATGCGGCATGGTGATCGCCTCATGGGAGGCACTTGCAAGTTGTGCAGCAAAATTTGCTTGTTGTAGCAGTGTTCAGGGGTTGTACCTCAATAAAAAGCAGGCCTGAACATTTTCTCTTTCCTTTTCATCAGTCCTCAGCAGCGTTGCCAAGACTTAGCGCAGAAGAACGCAACCGAGCGCTTGGCCATTTGGAGGCTGGTGTTCCTCACAGTAGAGTCGAAAACCTATTCAATGTTCACCTCTCGACTATCTACCGCCTAGAGCACCGTTTACAGGCGACTGGCACGGTTGCTGATGGACCACGGTCAGGCAGGCCTCGAGCTACGACCCCTCGGCAAGACCGCTACATTTTAAGAAGCCATCGGCAAGAAAAGTTCCTGAAGGCGACTACCACATCAGCAAACTTGCCAGGCAATGCCCAACGTCGAGTCAGCGCCAGGACAGTGCGCCGTCGCCTGAAGGAGAACGGGCTACTAAACCGTCGTCCAGCTCCAGGACCAGTGCTGACTCATCGTCATCGCCAGGCTCGTCTCCAGTGGGCTCAGGCTAGAATCAACTGGCGCAGGCAACAGTGGGGACGTGCGGTGTTCACAGATGAGTGCAGATTCTGCATTGATGAACCATACAGTGGGGACGTGCGGTGTTCACAGATGAGTGCAGATTCTGCATTGATGAAGCATACAGTGGGGACGTGTGGTGTTCACAGATGAGTGCAGATTCTGCATTGATGAAGCATACAGTGGGGACGTGTGGTGTTCACAGATGAGTGCAGATTCTGCATTGATGAAGCATACAGTGGGGACGTGTGGTGTTCACAGATGAGTGCAGATTCTGCATTGATGAAGCATACAGTGGGGACGTGTGGTGTTCACAGATGAGTGCAGATTCTGCATTGATGAAGCATACAGTGGGGACGTGTGGTGTTCACAGATGAGTGCAGATTCTGCATTGATGAAGCATACAGTGGGGACGTGTGGTGTTCACAGATGAGTGCAGATTCTGCATTGATGAAGCATACAGTGGGGACGTGTGGTGTTCACAGATGAGTGCAGATTCTGCATTGATGAAGCATACTGACGTGTTAGAATATGGCGAAGGGCGACTTTTTCGCGCTTCGTATGTCCGTGAGTATATTTCTTTCGAAGATCATTGTAGTTATTGCAACAAAACATAAAATGTTCTTCATTTTCTATTTCATTATTACATAATGGACAAAGGTTATTAAAATTATCATCTGCCTGATATCGCTTATTTATTCTTAAGCCACACAGTCCTAATCTGAATCTAATGAAGACATCTCTGAACTTTTCGATAATGATATCATTCAAATAACGTTCACATTCTAGTCTACTTTTGTTTTTCCTATACACCAGGAATCGTTCGCTACTCTTCAACGTGGAAAACCAATCCTGGTAGAAGCAA
>JAWQFJ010030826.1:0-12500 GCA_034096865.1 Theodoxus fluviatilis | reverse complement strand
GTGTTGAACTGATGCTGTACTCTGTTTTGGAATAGATTATAACGTACGTCACAAACCGAACAGGTAATAGATACCTGAAACAGGCTATAGGCAAGTGGGGGGGAGGGGGGGGGAGGGGAATGAATCACACGACAGGACAACTGTGTGTTGATGTCGCTAGCTGTCCGTAGCACAGGAGGCTGAGTACAGTGTCTGAGTAATTGGGTCACACAGGGAAGATTACGTGGCGACAGTTATTGCGGGTGCCCTAAATACGAACGACCTTGGTCACACGAAACGATGAGCATCACGTGATGAAGTATGCATGCGTGGCGTGTCAGCATGAGTGAGCAACAGGGTGACTCAGTGGCAGTGTCGAAAAAGATGTTTGTGCAATGGTATGGACACGCTACCGAAAGTCATCAAATGAATTAGTCAATGAGTGATATCTACAGCGAGTGTATCTTGCCTTGGCAGAAGAGAGGTTACCTGTCTGTCATTCCAAACACTGACACATGCCTCATGACAGCTTGCAGAATATAGGAGTGACATGCAATTTTGGCACGATTTCGAAACTTCAGTCTCAGTAAATGAACTCATTAGAGAAAAGTTGGTGAAGATAATGTGTGTTCCGGTGAACTAATCTAGATGAGATACACTGAGAATTTAAACAGCGGGAAAGAATGAAACGTAAATACAAGATTTCCCCACACAATAACGTTTCAGAAGATACCTGGATATGTGTTAGAATGCTCAGTCAAATAAACAAATCATACGAATTTTAACCATCCATCCATCCATCCATCCATCCATCCATCCATCCATCCATCATCCATCCATCCATCCATCCATCATCAATCCATCATCCATCCATCCATCCATCTATCCATCCATCCATCCATCCATCCATCCATTCATCCACCTATCTATGTATCTATCTATCTATTCATCCATCCGTCCGTCCACCCGTTTGTCCTTCCATCAATCCATTCACCCACCCACTCACCTGCCTACCTAATTACCTACCTACCTACCTACCTTCCTACCTACCTACCTTCCTACCTGCCTACCTACTTACTTACCTACCTACCCACCTGTCTCCCTGCCTACCTACCTACCTATCTATCTGCCTGTCTGCCTACCTACCTACTTCTGTGTGTGTGTGTGTGTGTGTGTGTGTGTGTGTGTGTGTGTGTGTGTGTCTGTGTGTGTGTGTGTGTGTGTGTGTGTGTGTGTGTGTGTGTGTCTTTCTGCCTGTCTATCTGTCCATTCGTTCGTCTGTCCGTCAGTCTCCCCCCCCCCTCCCCCCCTCCCCCCCCACTCCACCCATGCATCAATTATCCATCCACCCATCGCACCATCCATCCATTCGTCCGTCCGTTCGTCCATCCATCCAACCATCCGTCCATCTGTATTGATTCATCCATTCATTCACTCACTTATTCATTAATTTGCTCAGTGGTTTGTTCGTTGGGCAAATGCTGTGTGTTAGTTTTGTTGTTTGTCCATTCATTCAAAATGCCAAAGGTTTGCCCCCAGCCTGTGGGGGTGCGAAGATCAAAGAGGCCGATGGCGCGACAATTGCAGACACTGCGGGTTTGCATTCCAAGGCGAGAGCGATTACGGAAGAAATCGATGTGCGGTATCGATCAGCTGGCTGTGACTCATGCAACAGTGCACGCACTGCAGGCACATACGGGCACTCATGACGCGCTGGCTCAGCAAGGCAAGCAACCAAGCGTGTGGGACATCAAGCCGCTGACTTTCCGACCTGGCGACTGGTGAACGATCCTCCCCTGCGACGATGACCACTTCCAAAAGTAACTTTGTCTTTAGCGCCCGTGAGAAACAACACATTACTCAACTCAATGAGGAGTCAGCACAGTTTGGCTCGTCAAGACAGAATTTGCACTGCCGCCAGTTGAAAGCACTAGAAAGGGTTGTAGGGGATTGAGCATTACAAAGGGCTGTAGGGGATTGAACATTACAAAGAGTTGTAGGGGATTGAGCATTACAAAGGGCTGTAGGGGATTGAGCATTACAAAGAGCTGTAGGGGAGTGAGCATTACAAAGAGCTGTAGGGGATTGAGCATTACAAAGGGCTGTAGGGGAGTGAGCATTACAAAGGGCTGTAGGGGATTGAACATTACAAAGGGCTGTAGGGGAGTAAGCATTACAAAGGGCTGTAGGGGAGTGAGCATTACAAAGAGCTGTAGGGGAGTGAGCATTACAAAGAGTTGTAGGGGATTGAGCATTACAAAGGGCTGTAGGGGATTGAGCATTACAAAGAGCTGTAGGGGATTGAGCATTACAAAGAGTTGTAGGGGAGTGAGCATTACAAAGAGCTGTAGGGGAGTGAGCATTACAAAGGGCTGTAGGGGAGTGAGCATTACAAAGGGCTGTAGGGGATTGAGCATTACAAAGGGCTGTAGAGGATTGAGCATTACAAAGGACTGTAGGGGAGTGAGCATTACAAAGAGCTGTAGGGGATTGAGCATTACAAAGGGCTGTAGGGGAGTGAGCATTACAAAGGGCTGTAGGGGATTGAGCATTACAAAGGACTGTAGGGGATTGAGCATTACAAAGGGCTGTAGGGGATTGAGCATTACAAAGGGCTGTAGGGGATTGAGCATTACAAAGGACTGTAGGGGATTGAGCATTACAAAGGGCTGTAGGGGAGTGAGCATTACAAAGGGCTGTAGGGGATTGAGCATTACAAAGGGCTGTAGGGGATTGAGCATTACAAAGGGCTGTAGGGGAGTGAGCATTACAAAGGGCTGTAGAGGATTGAGCATTACAAAGAGCTGTAGGGGAGTGAGCATTACAAAGGGCTGTAGGGGATTGAGCATTACAAAGGACTGTAGGGGAGTGAGCATTACAAAGGGCTGTAGGGGAGTGAGCATTACAAAGAGCTGTAGGGGATTGAGCATTACAAAGGGCTGTAGGGGATTGAGCATTACAAAGGGCTGTAGGGGAGTGAGCATTACAAAGAGCTGTAGGGGATTGAGCATTACAAAGGGCTGTAGGGGATTGAGCATTACAAAGGGCTGTAGGGGAGTGAGCATTACAAAGGGCTGTAGGGGAGTGAGCATTACAAAGGGCTGTAGGGATTGAGCATTACAAAGGGCTGTAGGGGATTGAGCATTACAAAGAGCTGTAGGGGAGTGAGCATTACAAAGGGCTGTAAGGGATTGAGCATTACAAAGGGCTGTAGGGGATTGAGCATTACAAAGGGCTGTAGGGGAGTGAGCATTACAAAGGGCTGTAGGGGATTGAGCATTACAAAGGGCTGTAGGGGAGTGAGCATTACAAAGAGCTGTAGGGGATTGAGCATTACAAAGGGCTGTAGGGGATTGAGCATTACAAAGGGCTGTAGGGGAGTGAGCATTACAAAGGGCTGTAGGGGAGTGAGCATTACAAAGGGCTGTAGGGGATTGAGCATTACAAAGGGCTGTAGGGGAGTGAGCATTACAAAGGGCTGTAGGGGATTGAGCATTACAAAGAGCTGTAGGGGAGTGAGCATTACAAAGGGCTGTAGGGGAGTGAGCATTACAAAGGGCTGTAGGGGATTGAGCATTACAAAGGGCTGTAGGGGATTGAGCATTACAAAGGGCTGTAGGGGAGTGAGCATTACAAAGGGCTGTAGGGGATTGAGCATTACAAAGGGCTGTAGGGGATTGAGCATTACAAAGGGCTGTAGGGGATTGAGCATTACAAAGGGCTGTAGGGGAGTGAGCATTACAAAGGGCTGTAGGGGATTGAGCATTACAAAGGGCTGTAGGGGAGTGAGCATTACAAAGGGCTGTAGGGGATTGAGCATTACAAAGGGCTGTAGGGGAGTGAGCATTACAAAGGGCTGTAGGGGATTGAGCATTACAAAGGGCTGTAGGGGAGTGAGCATTACAAAGGGCTGTAGGGGATTGAGCATTACAAAGGGCTGTAGGGGAGTGAGCATTACAAAGGGCTGTAGGGGAGTGAGCATTACAAAGGGCTGTAGGGGAGTGAGCATTACAAAGGGCTGTAGGGGATTGAGCATTACAAAGGGCTGTAGGGGAGTGAGCATTACAAAGGGCTGTAGGGGATTGAGCATTACAAAGGGCTGTAGGGGAGTGAGCATTACAAAGGGCTGTAGGGGAGTGAGCATTACAAAGGGCTGTAGGGGATTGAGCATTACAAAGGGCTGTAGGGGAGTGAGCATTACAAAGGGCTGTAGGGGATTGAGCATTACAAAGGGCTGTAGGGGATTGAGCATTACAAAGGGCTGTAGGGGATTGAGCATTACAAAGGGCTGTAGGGGAGTGAGCATTACAAAGGGCTGTAGGGGATTGAGCATTACAAAGGGCTGTAGGGGATTGAGCATTACAAAGGGCTGTAGGGGAGTGAGCATTACAAAGGGCTGTAGGGGAGTGAGCATTACAAAGGGCTGTAGGGGATTGAGCATTACAAAGGGCTGTAGGGGAGTGAGCATTACAAAGGGCTGTAGGGGATTGAGCATTACAAAGAGCTGTAGGGGATTGAGCATTACAAAGGGCTGTAGGGGAGTGAGCATTACAAAGGGCTGTAGGGGATTGAGCATTACAAAGGGCTGTAGGGGAGTGAGCATTACAAAGGGCTGTAGGGGAGTGAGCATTACAAAGGGCTGTAGGGGATTGAGCATTACAAAGGGCTGTAGGGGATTGAGCATTACAAAGGGCTGTAGGGGATTGAGCATTACAAAGGGCTGTAGAGGATTGAGCATTACAAAGGGCTGTAGGGGAGTGAGCATTACAAAGGGCTGTAGGGGAGTGAGCATTACAAAGGGCTGTAGGGGATTGAGCATTACAAAGGGCTGTAGGGGAGTGAGCATTACAAAGGGCTGTAGGGGATTGAGCATTACAAAGGGCTGTAGGGGATTGAGCATTACAAAGGGCTGTAGGGGAGTGAGCATTACAAAGGGCTGTAGGGGAGTGAGCATTACAAAGGGCTGTAGGGGATTGAGCATTACAAAGGGCTGTAGGGGAGTGAGCATTACAAAGGGCTGTAGGGGATTGAGCATTACAAAGGGCTGTAAGGGATTGAACAATGCAAATTGGTCGTGCATGACACTAGTCTGCTCTCCCCATTCGAGGGCGAGGAAATATAGTGGTGACGTCAAACCCTATGTAATCGTTCGTCCTGAACATGATCCTTCCGGAAAGTGACGTTGATGCCTTCTTTACGATCGATTGGACGAGCTGCACACAAGTGACAAAAAATTCCCGCTTAATTGTGAGTTCCTGCACGCAATAGGATTCATCTCATCTCCACTCCATCTGATTGTTAGTAGCATGGGTCTGATGTGGAAGGTGTGTGTTGCTGTCCAAATGGTTCGCTATTTCATGCTTCAGCCCTCTTTTTTTTAGGGAAAGTAACCTCTTTAGGTACAATTTGAATTTAAACAAAACACGAGACAACTTTCCTCGACACTTTTCTCTCCATTCAGTCTGACTCGATACTGTACCCGAAAGAGGGATGTCAAGACTTTGTGGAACATCCGGTATGTGACGACACGCTGATCAGGACAAAGGGAATCTGTGTGAGCGTCTGGGAAGATAGCCAGGCGAGACGTCTGCCTGGAGAGCGTCTTTGGCACTACTCTACCACCATGGTGGAGGACTGTCACCAGCAGACATTGCTTTCTCTCTGCAGGGATCACTGAAACACGACACGTTGTTGGCTTGCCATGTTTTTCTACCTCATTCTCTCTCATTATCTCTTCAGCACCCTCTGTCATCGCCACAACACGCCCACCCTCACTCTCACCCATCCCATCCCACCACTCCCGACTGCCTTCCGCTTCTCCTATCTATCCACACACGTCTTAGTGTCTGTCGCTGTCCTTCTCTGTCCTAGTAATGAGGGATCACATCGAGACCACAGGAATGTCTACATCACAAAATATCTTACACTTTGTGTGTGTGCGTGCGTACGTATGTGCGCATATGCGCAAGTATGTGCGTGTGTGTGTGCGTGTGTGCGTGCGTGCGTGTGTGTGTGTGCGCGTGCGTGTATGTGTGCGTGCGCGAGCATGTGTGTGTGCATGTGCGTGCGTATGTGTATGCGTGTGTGTGCGCGCGCGCGCGCGCTCGCGCGCGTGTGTGTGTGTTTCCTTCTTATCGCCTTCATCCAACTTGCAATCGCCCATGCCATGTCCTCCTTTCAGCTTCATCTCGCGTCTTTCCTTCTTCAACGACAAGCCACAGATTCGATGACGCAGAGGAGATTGTCATTTCAAACGGCTGAGGTGCTGGAACCACAGATTCGATGTCAGCGCAAGATGAGATTCACTTAATGCTACGGGCAACAGCTATTTCCACAGTTATGGAAGTCGACCGATGAGAGGTTTTAGTTCCAGCAGATCAGATTTCCCCAGAGAGTGGTGCCCCACAATGGACCAGTTAGAGACGTGTTGCATGAGAATGGTGGAACCACAGGTACGCTAGGTCACCTCCACCTTCAGGAGCTCTCCCGCATGGAAAAGTCAGTCACTGGAAGGGGAGATAATTATGGGTCAATTTGCCCCATATATTTTGTTTGGCTTACCCTGGACACTATTGGTGAGGAAAGGGCTGCTGCTTCAAATGGGTACAGATCAGGCAGGCGCCAGAGAGTATGAGAGAGAGAGAGAGAGAGAGAGAGAGAGAGAGAGAGAGAGAGAGAGAGAGAGAGAGAGAGAGAGAGAGAGAGAGAGAGAGAGAGAGAGAGAGGGGGGGACAGAAAGAGACAGACAGACAGACAGACAGACAGACAGACAGACACATAGACAGACAGACAGACACATAGACAGACAGACACACAGTTTGACAGACACACAGACAGACAGACAGACAGACAGACAGACAGACAGACAGACAGACAGACAGACAGACAGACAGACAGACACACAGACAGAGAGACAGACAGACAGACAGACAGACAGACACACACACACACACACACACACACACACACACACACACACACACACACACGCAGAGACACACAGACAGGCAGACTGACAGACACACAGACAGACAGATAGAAAAACAGACAGGCATACAGACACACAGACAGACAGACACACAGACACAGGCAGAGACAGACAGACAGACAGACAGACAGACAGACAGACAGACAGACAGACAGACAGACAGACGGCAGGCAGGCAGGCAGGCAGGCAGACAGACAGACAGACAGGCAGGCAGGCAGACAGGGACGGACTGAGACAGACATAGACGGACTGAGACAGACAGAGACAAACAGACAGAAACAGAGAGACAGAGGAAGAGACAGAGAGCCAAAGGGTGGGTGGGTGTGGGTGGGGAGAGAGAGAGAGAGAGAGAGAGAGAGAGAGAGAGAGAGAGAGGCAGAGAGAGAGACAGAGAGAGAATGAGAAAGAGAGAGAAAGAAAATGAGAAAGAGAGAGAAAGAAAATGAGAAAGAGAAAAAAGAGGCAGAGAGGCAGAGAGTGAGTGAGAGAGAGAGAGAGAGAGAGAGAGAGAGAGAGAGAGAGATTGACCTTTATTTTGGCCGACGACCAGACATGATTGTACAACATCAATTTCTCGTATATGAGACCATCATATGGCAATAAGGAGTAAAAAGGAAAAAGTTGAAATAAACGTATACGAATCATATGATATCATTACGTTATTACAGAACCAATTACTTACAAAAACGTAGGAATGAGGAATATAATTGTGGACAAAAGGAAATCTGTCTGGTAACAATTCAAAGTTAAAATTGATAGTGTTGTGTACAGTTAAAAAGCCTTACTGCTGATTAAAATTGGACCATACAGGCCTGATAGTCTATGTGCAGATTTATGCGTGGATTTATCTCAATCATCAATTGCACGCGCCAGTTAAAATATAAATCTGGTGAGAGCATAGACAGTAGCATGCCATAAAATTCAGGTAAAAAAGTGTTAGTATTCCAACGTGTGGAAACTACTGCATTCGTTCTTGTCATGTCTACATCGCTGTCTTCGGATACTTCCAGCATTTTTTCTTCACGAAGTTTTAAACCACAATAAATAAACATTGCCGAGTTACGGGATTTCTCCTTGTCTCGCCCACCTATCAAAAATGACACATTGTTTCTCGACCTTTGCAAATATGGAGATAGGTATCTTTGTCTAAGTTCCTTATACATAGGGCATTGCAACATAAAATGCCTTTCATCTTCAGTTTCACTACAGAATGGACATGATCTTTCAGTGTTTATTTCTGTTTTTGTATGTATATTATTTTTTAATTCATTATTACCTATTCTTAAACGACTGAAGACGTCTCTAAATTTATTAATGCCAATAACTAAAATAATCTTCGCTCGTTAGCGCATCTTTAAAGGTCCTGTACAAAACAAATCGATCACTGCTGCCTAGTTCACACAGCCAGTCTTGCTGGTAATTGTCGCGTAGCCTCTGTCTCAAAGACTGGAGAAAAGCCTTTTCGTGCATGGTGCCACCAGTCATCCACACATACCCAAGTCCGAGTTGCGAGAGACAGTTTTCTACCGATCTTGTCCAATCAGACTCTCGTGGTACATTTGCACGTAACAACATGCGATAGGCCTGCTTAGGTAATCGGTTTTCGGGCCTTTTAGATATCCTGAGCCAGTACTTTATACACTTCGTCATTGCTTGTATGAACAAAGGGTATCTTCCTAATTCCCCATGACACTTGTTGTTGGACGATCTCATACCAACGTTTAAAATTCTTTTACGACCAAAGAGGTGTGCTGAGAGAGAGAGAGAGAGAGAAGGAGGGGAGGGGGGGGGGGGGGAGAGAGGGGGGAGGGGAGGAGGGAGAGGCGGGGGGAGGGGAGATGGGGGGGGAGGGGGGGGGGGGGGGGGGGAGGGGGGGGGGGAGGGGGGGGGGGGGGGGAGAGAGGGGAGGAGAGGAGGGGGGGGGAGGCGGGGAGGAGGGGGGAGGGGGGGAGGGGGGGGGAGGGGGGGGGAGGGAGGAGGAAGCGGAGGGGGGGGCGAGGGGGAGGGGGAGGGGGGGAGAGGGGGGGGGGAGGGGGAGGGGGGGGGAGGTGGGGGGGGAGGAGGGGGTGGAGGAGGGGGGGGAGGGGGGGGGGGAGGAGGAGGGAGAGGAGGAGGGGGCAGGGAGGCGAAGCAGGGAGGAGGGGGGAGGAGGGGGGGGAGGGGGAGGAGGGGAGGGGGAGGGGAGGAGGAAGGAGGGGAGGGGGGGGAGGAGGGAGAGAGGAGAGGGGGAGGAGGGGGGGGAGGAGGAGGAGGAGGTGGTGGGGGAGGAGGGGAGGGGAGGGCGGAGGGAGAGGAGGAGGAGGGGGGAGGGGGGAGAGGAGGGGAGGGAAGGAGGGGGGGGGGAAGGAGGGGAGGGAAGGGAGGGGGAGGGGGAGGAGGAGAGAGGGAGGGAGAGGAGGGAGGGAGGGGGAGCGAGGGAGGGAGGGGGAGGGGGGGGAGGAAAGCAGGGGAGGGAGGAGGGAGGGGGGAGAGAGAAGGGAGGAGGGGAGGGGTGGGGGGAGGGGGAGGAGGATGGAGGGGGGGGGGGAGGGGGGAGGAGGGGGGGGAGGAGGGGAGGGGGGGAGGTAGGAGGAGGGGGAGGGGAGGGGGGAGGTAGGAGGAGGGGGAGGGGAGGGGGGATGGGGGAGGAAGGAGGGGGGAGGAGGAGGAGGGCGGAGGGGAGGAAGGGAGGGGAGGGGGAGAGGAGGAGGGAGGAGGGGAGGGGGAGAGGAGTGGAGGAGGAGGGAGGGGAGGGATGGGGGGGGAGGGGGGGAGGGAGGGGGGGGAGGAGGGAGGGGGGGGAGAGGGGGAGGGGGGGAGGAGGGGGGGGGAGCGGAGGGAGAGGGGAGGGGGGGGGAGGGGAGAGAGAGGGGGGGGGGGGGGGGGGGGGGGGGAAGAGGGGGGGGGAGGAGGGGAGGAGGAGGGAGGGGGGAGGGGGGGGGGGGAGGGGGGGGGGGGAGAGGGGGGGGGAAGGAGAAAGAGATGAATGGAGAGAGAAGAAGAGAAGGAGAAGGGGAGTGTTCTTTAGAGAAGGAGACGGAGGGGGACGAGGAGGGAGACCAGGAGGGGGGTAGGAGGCGGGAGGGACAGAGGAAAGGAGGGGGGGAAGGTGGGAGAGGGGGAGGAGAGAGGAGAGAGATGAGAGCTCGGAGACGAGAGATGGAAGATGGGGCGAGACCATGGAGGGACGAATCTGAGAAGAGTTTAGGAGAGAAGAGAGAGAAGAGAGGAGGAGAGAGAAGACGGAGAGAGAGAGAGAGAGAGAGAGAGAGAGAGAGAGAGAGAGAGAGAGAGAGAGAGAGAGAGTGAGGGTGGGGTAGGGGGAGGGGGGTGGGGAATGTTGTGTATGTAAAGCCTAAAGGGGTGAAACCATTGTTAATTCAGATGCAATCGCAATATCCGCCGTGATGACGTCACTGTCCCTCAGCACCTCCTGGCGCCGCGACCTTTGTCGAAGTCTCGTGACGTATTGATGACGTCAGTCCAGAGACCGTGGAGGAAGGTCAGATTGAAACGCAGAGGAAATTAGGGGATTCCCCATACTCCTCACATATTTCCAAATGACACAGAAGCCCTACAGATAAACCTCAATGTTGTGCAAATGCTCACAAATTAAAGAACGTTACCTTCCGACTGGAGTGAAAAGGTTGACCTGTATATACATGTGTGCATGTCCGTATGCATGCAAGCGTGCTTGTGCGTACCTGTGTGTATGTGTGTGAGTGTGTGTGTGTGTGTGTGTCTGTGTGTGTGTCTGTGTGTTTGCCTGCTTGTGTGTGTGTGTGTGTGTGTGTGAGAGAGAGAGAGAGAGAGAGAGAGAGAGAGAGAGAGAGAGATTGATTGATTGATTGATCTTTATTTCGGCCGACGACCCATCACAATAAAAGCTTACTGATTAAACAAGTCAACCTTGAGATCTGTTGATACCGAAACAGAATTGTACAAATGCATCGCGAAATTTTCTAATGGTCAAGCTAGACAAGTATTTCTCTAGTCCAAAACGGTTTTTGAATGACATACCAGTAAAATCTTACGCTGTCTGTTCATTTTTCGTGCCATGATTGGTGATGGCAATCTATCAGCCTCTGCTGCTTGAATTGTTTTAAAAAACGTGTTTCGTTACCAGGTCCACCGTTCAGCCATACATAACCAATACGGAGTCAAGAGAGACAGTTCTCAACGAGTCGTGACCAAATCATCCTTTGTGCAACGTTGAAGTTGTTAAGCATTACAAATGCTTGTTTGGGGAGCCTGCTTATGTTCATTTTAGACAATATAAGCCAGTACTTGACTGCTCTCACAATGCTCATGACAGACATGGGGTACCTGCCAAGGTCTTCGCAAACCAATTGATTAGGAGTTCGGAGGTCCAGTCCAAGGATCTTTTTACATGCAAATGTGTAAACTGTTTCAATCCCATCGACATTTCCCAATCCCATATTTCAGATTCATAGAGAAGAGTGGGCTGAACATGTAAATCAATCAGTTAGAAATATACATTCGAAGATAGAGCGCAAGCTCCACATTGTCTTATAGAATCTGGACGACTTTTTGTTGACCCTTTGTGGCCAAGTCATATACACAGACTCACATCAATAATCTGGTTGAGAATGCGACACCTAGGTATTTATACTTATTCACAACCTCCAACTGTTTCTTGTTTCCACTTCTCGTTTTCTGCTAGGTATCCCCCCTTCCTGAATACCATAATTTTTGTTTTCTCAGTATTAACCTTTAAATTTAGTGACTTGGCTATGAAACCAAGGTTGTCAAGCTGTTTTTGTATACCAGTTGGGGTTGTGGAGAGGAGGATAACATCATCTGCGAACAAGAGAAGAAAAAGTTCTACTCTGGTAGGCATAAGTTGGATACCGTGTTTGCCATCGTTCGGATGTAGTCAGCTACTTTGTTCATAAATAGGGAGACTATTATTGGGGACTCTTTGGCTCCCTGCTTCACGCCAACGGGGCATCCGAAGAATTCGGATATGACGTTAAAACTGACACAGGATTCCACCTGTGCATACATAGCTTTAATCAATCGAATAAATTTTGTTGAGAGCCCTACATCTTTCAGGGCTTTCCATAGCTGATGTCTGTCTACCGAATCGAAAACCTTCTCAAAGTCCACGAAAGCTATGTAAAGTTTTCTTCGACAATTTCCTTATACACGTCTAAGTATCATTACATTGAACGTATATATGTGATCGATAGTAGAGTGGTTCGTTTTGAATCCTGCCTGTTCAAGACAATATCTGTGGTTTGCCTCTGCCCAATTCTGCAAGCGCCTGGTATGTATAGTGGAGAAGATATTGCTCAGAGTACTCAGCAAGAATATCCCTTGATAGTTGTTGGGGTCAAGCTTTGAAATTTTTAGTGCAGTGGGACGATGATAGAACGGGACCTTTCGCGTGGAAAGTATTGCGATTTGAAAAGGGCATTGAAGAGTTCTGTCAGGTAATGACCTATTTGGTTACCAATGATTGCAAAACATTTTCCTGGTATTTTGTCCAGTCCTGGAGATTTCCCTTATCGTATTCGATCTATTGCATTTA
>JAWQFJ010030825.1:37500-53634 GCA_034096865.1 Theodoxus fluviatilis | reverse complement strand
CAAATTGTGACAAAAAGACCATTAAGATATGGTCAGTGATGTAGTACTAGTAGAGAGAAAATAAGGACAAACAGGATGTATATATTTCAAAACAAATTTTATTTCCCATATCTACATCCGCATGCAAAATTTGCTCAAGATAGTACTTTGTTGATGTGTTATGCCATCTCAGTTTGATTAAGACATGAATTTTTTCTATGAATGCACAGAATGATATATTTTGAAGATGGAGGCAAAATTTCTGGAGTTTCCCTCCATAATTGACTGAAATAAGGAAACACCAATGATATGACATGATGGTAGTCAAAATGTCTCTTGAAAGTAGCTAGAAATTTACTAGAAGTCACCAGACACATATACAGGGCCCTTCTCCTTCCCCTGCAGAGCTCTTCTTATGCTAGCTTGGGCCAGTCTCACTTTCATCTGTCTTTGTTTCTCTTTGATGCTGACCATCCATGCAAAACACCTTCTTTCACTTGATAACCCAGCAAACACCCAACTACACTGTGTGTCTGCCCTCTGGAAGTCCTTCAGCAGACATGTACCTCAAGGTGGCCTCTCATGCTGCACTGAGCCCCCCTTTTGACAGTAGAACAGCCACTTCTACTCTGTTCTTGGATGGGAAGGAAATTTGGACACACAGCATGCATGCAATATACTAAATTTGAGAAAATTTGCAAATGAAAGTGATAAAATTCAAAATGTCTCTTGGAAGTAAATTATAGATTAGTAGAAGCCACCAGACTGATATGCAGGGCCCCCCTCCCTCTTCTTCAGAGCTCTTCTCATCCTGGCTTGGGCCAGTCTTTGTTTTCCTCCTTCTCTCTTTCTACCTGTTGCTCACCATCCGTTGAAACACCTTCTTTCGCTTGATATCACTGCGAACACCCAGCTTCATTGTGTGTCTACCCTCTGGTATGTTCTAGACCTTTGTTGATGTGTTATGCCATCTCAGTTTGATTAAGACATGAATTTTTTCTATGAATGCACAGAATGATATATTTTGAAGATGGAGGCAAAATTTCTGGAGTTTCCCTCCATAATTGACTGAAATAAGGAAACACCAATGATATGACATGCATGCAAATCCTAATTTTGAGAAAAATGCAAATAAAAGTAATGGTAGTCAAAATGTCTCTTGGAAGTAGCTAGAAATTTACTAGAAGTCACCAGACACATATACAGGGCCCTTCTCCTTCCCCTGCAGAGCTCTTCTTATGCTAGCTTGGGCCAGTCTCACTTTCATCTGTCTTTGTTTCTCTTTGATGCTCACCATCCATGCAAACACCTTCTTTCACTTGATAACCCAGCAAACACCCAACTACACTGTGTGTCTGCCCTCTGGAAGTCCTTCAGCAGACATGTACCTCAAGGTGGCCTCTCATGCTGCACTGAGCCCCCCTTTTGACAGTAGAACAGCCACTTCTACTCTGTTCTTGGATGGGAAGGAAATTTGGACACACAGCATGCATGCAATATACTAAATTTGAGAAAATTTGCAAATGAAAGTGATAAAAGTCAAAATGTCTCTTGGAAGTAAATTACAGATTAGTAGAAGCCACCAGACTGATATGCAGGGCCCCCCTCCCTCTTCTTCAGAGCTCTTCTCATCCTGGCTTGGGCCAGTCTTTGTTTTCCTCCTTCTCTCTTTCTCCCTGTTGCTCACCATCTGTTGAAACACCTTCTTTAGCTTGATATCACTGCGAACACCCAGCTTCATTGTGTGTCTGCCCTCTGGTATGTTCTAGACCTAACTTGATAGAATGGAAAATAAATGTATTGTTGTGTACCAAAAATGACTATTTTGGGGGGTTAAAAGTCATAATTTTGAATGTATCCAAAATGACTCTGAAAACAGTTACACAAAAGATCCTAGTACTTACCACAGTCCATATCAACACAAATGTCTGTGCAAAATTTCACATCAATAGCTTTAAAAACAAGTGAGTTATGGTTGCAGAAGTAATTGGGCATGCCAGTTTTTCAGAAAGTTTCTATCTAAATAATCAATCATGCCCAATTACTTCTGTAACCATAACTCACTTGTTTTTAAAGCTATTGATGTGAAATAGTGCAGCTGCAGATGCTTAATTGCTGCTTGTGTCAAGCGTCCCACCCCTCTGCCACCTAGTGTAATGCCTTGAGCATGGCATTTGGTGACAAGATTTCTCAGAGCTTTACCCAGTCTCTTTGATACACAGTTGACACACTCTTCTTTGATGATCTTGTAGTCATCCCCATAGATGTTCGAGGATACCACTTTGTTGTAAGCCTTGCTGTCTCCATCTGCGAGCATGGTAGTGTACCTCAGGTTGTTCACGTGATTTGAACCATACGAGTAGCAGAGAGGTAATCTAGGATGGTTCAAGAACGAACGGACACAAAAAAATCTGAAAATCAAAGATTTTTGTCATTTTGAACCCCATTTACACCAGAACATAGCCTTAAGAGTGTTATTCTATAATGGTGTTTCAGATTCCTGACCAGGCAGCAATGGACCTCTACTCTGATCCATTTGATCCTCTTGAAGAAGATACAACAGATCAGTGGGATTTTGATGTGGCAAGTGTGGATAGTGGTGAGCCTATGTTGAATGCAGTAATTGCAGATCGCCTACTCAAGAAACCCAGGAGACGGGGAATCCTTTGTGATCAGGAATTTGACCTGTTCACACTAGGAGATACCTTCACCAAGCAGTTCTTCCGTTTCCACACAGCGGATGACATTCTGCACCTGAGTGACGGTTTAGAGGGCGCATTCCTCTACGTGCGCGGTCTAAGAGTGGACTGGCACAATTTGAGTGATTGATTTAATCCATTGTTCCTATAGTATTCTCTTGAGTCTTGTCATGATCTAGTTTAATTAAAGAACATCATTATTGAACAATGTGTCATGTTATATGACCAATGAGAGAGAGGGAGAGAATGAATTAGTTTGACCCCCTCCATGTATGATAGACCAGGAAAAGAAAGAAGAAATTGCAAATTGAGCCAATTAAAGTGGAGGGTAGGTCACAGCGCCTTTATCTTTGCCACATTATGAGTCGCCTTTGGCAGAGATATATGTGCGCGTTACAAATATTCATTAGCTTGGTTTAGTGACTTTGAAATGGAATTGGATTCATTATGATTGCTGATATCTTAGTTTCTTCTTACTATGATTGTCATTGGTGTTTCAATAAGAGAAAAAGTCAAAGTGCTTGTTTGTATATAAATGGATGCTAATAGCTATAAGACTAGCTATAAATCTGTAACTTTATTTTTTAATTTTTAATTAAAGTTTAATCTTGTCAAATTAACTTTTTTCTTAGATTATTGCAAAAACCTCTCATGCTGTTAACCTGGTGTTGTTTTGGGGGGGGTTTTGTGCAGTGGATGCTCATTTTTTTCAAATATCAGTTGCTGATTGTTGCACAGATTCACAGTGCAGGGGAAACAACCTGTTTGCCAACCACTTTCTCTGCCTGATTAAATTGTTTTGCCCTGCATGAGCTTGGTTTAGTGACTTTGAAATGGAATTGGATTCATTATGATTCCTGATATCTTAGTTTCTTCTTACTATGATTGTCATTGGTGTTTCAATAAGAGAAAAAGTCAAGATTTTGCCTGAACTTAGTCTGTATGGACACGTACACAAACATTTACACCCTGCCCTCCTTTTTCATGCACACAATTTACCCTTTTGTTGTGCAATTCATTACAGAATAATGGAGAGAAAACCAACACACACACACACACACACACACACACACACACACACACACACCCACAAAAAAGCCTAGCAACAGTTCAGTGAATTGAAAACATAAGATTGTTCATTTATTCAGTGTGTATCCCTACACAAGAGGCTAAACAAGTTAGAAATCAAATTAGCACCAGTGTAGACTAGAAGTGTTCACAAAGGGACAATGTGAGGGAGAAACCAACACAACAATCAACAACTAAAAGGGTTTTTAGAGTATTTGAACCAGCTACATATGCTACTTTAACCAGCCTGAGACATAATGTTTCCTTGGCAACAAAACACAACCAAGAAACAAATGCACACACACACAAGAAAACAATGGATGGTGGGGGAGGGGGGGAGAATCAAAGGGACACAACATGTATGTTGGAAACCTTTTTCACTTTTTGCTGGCAAGAAGCTCCAACATTTTCATCAAAGCGTCCCTTTGATTTTGGGACTCTAGTGAACGAATCCTATTCTCCTCACCCCTCTGTCTCATCTCCTCACCCCTCTGTCTCATCTCCTCCTCCCTCTGTTTCTTTCTCTCTCCGGTCCTCCCGAGTCATCCTCTGTGCTACTTTGCTGTCGTCTTCCTGCTGGATTGCCTCATCCAGCGCAAGGTCTAGCTCCGTGCATGGCGGCTCCTCAAGTCCAGATCTGTTTGAAACAATTATAAACGACAATTTAACATCCATGGTTGTTGATTTTGATACTAGGGAGATACGTGTGTAGGTGTACATACTGTCATACATGACTGAGTGGGATTATGAAGAGCCCTAGATAGGATCTTCTGTTCCAGAACTAAATAATACACCAATATTATTGGAGGTACATGTATCATTGTACGTCACCAGCTTTGTAAATTGTAGATGAACAATTTGTACACGCAAAGGATGCTTCATGACAAAAATAAACTTACGAGCTCAGCTGCTTGGCAACAAGTACCCGGCGCTTCCCCATGATGAGAAGCACGTGGCCACGCACTGTCTTGCTTTTGGTAATTTCCTGGAAAAGGGCTGCATCACGGGATTTCCACAGGTTTTCCAAGATCATGTCCCATGTTACGCCATACTGAAATGGATTGGATAAGATGATCTCATCCATAAGCACCTGGTCCATCTGAGCGTTAAACAGATTTTGTGGCATGATGTCTGCAATTGGAAAGGGGAAAAATGTTCATTGCTGCCACTCGATGATAAATTCAATATGCTCCAGTGTAACTTGTTTTTTTATCGATCCCTCTTCTATCTGACCCTACTTGATAGGTAGAGAACAAATATATCTATATATAATAGCGGAGCCCGTCTAGTACAGTATGCTGTCACAAAACTGGAAAGTGTGTGTTTTGGTAGAAAGACAACAAATAAAATGCAGACTTGATACGAACACGCCTAAAATAAACTTCTGATACTTGTTTTGGTTCTAACTCCATTTACAACCGTGTCCGCCACACTTCACAGTTTTGACTATCAAATAATTACTACATGTATACATATCCATGGTTTCACCGCGCTAGCAAAGTACAAGGAGGACGAACCAGCAACCTGGAAAGAACTAGATAAAAGGTAAGCCAAAGGTCTAGTGAGGCAGACGCGTTGACCAACACACCCACTCACCTATATCTAGAAATACTCTGGCCATCCATATCCCCAGTTAATTGTATCGACATGCAACAGGGTAGAACAAACTTAACTGAATGGTTATAATGCACCGCAGACTGCTATGAAAATATTTGGCGAATGCACTGACCAGATGTTATGAACCACAGCATGGCGCACGTGCAAAACAACTTTAACAAGCACCGCGAGAAAGCTTACAGTGTAGCAATCTTAGGCACTGAACACCGCAGACAATTTACAGTTGTGAAAACAAAACATGTCACGAGTATATATGGCAAAATCTTGTCCATGACATATACCTACTAGGCTACTACCCTATAAATAATCCCCGGCACCTACAGATTCCTGAATCAAAAGTTTCAGCAGAGTACAGACTAACAGAGTGAGATGAGACTTACCGTTTGTGCGGCGTTCTTGGAAATCGATCCGAATTACTTCCCTTCGTTTGGGCTTTTTTCTTGGTCTCCTTCCAAAAAAGAACTCACGAAAGTTTACCAAGAGTTGCGTACCTTCGTTCACAAAAAAAAAATTTCGTTTGCTGTTCTATGGCACATTTGGCAAACGAAGTTGGTTACATTCTTGTGTTGCGTGCGCACCCTCATTTACATACCAACTCGACCAAAGCCAAGTTGGTGGAGGACGCTCTATGTCTCTCTATTGACTGCGGTATTCCATAAAACACACCGTGAGGGGTAAAGTTCTCGGGGTGAAGTGCGAAACTGAGATGGGTATTCCGATGCAATATAAAACCACACCTTTACTTTTCCATTTATCTTAACAGATTATTTTTATGGTTAAGTAAGGCGCAAGGGGTGATGTCTCTTTCACTGAAACACACCCACATCCACCCCCCACCCCACCCCAACCACTCTTTGGGATATGTTTTAACTCTTGTGCCTGATGAAGACATTGTAGTAAAAATAAAAAAGTTTACCGTTTACTCTATTGCATTCCAATAGGCCAAAATAATAGTTGTGGTTATGGTAACCTGCCAAACCTATTTACTATTTAAGGGGAGGTTCCAATGTAAAATTATAAGAAATGTCATCCTGTAGGATTGGCCATGATTTCAAGTAAAATCAACATACAGCCATGATTTTAGCCAACCAAGTTCTACAACAAACATGCTACACATAGACATAAGTTCATGAAGCTTGAATTCATCTTTATTGCACAGAAATGACTTTAATGATGCAACATAATTTTGAACATATCACATTTATCTGTAAGCTGTTTTCAAGATTTAACATTATCTCTTCCACCTAAATCTTTGAAATTTGGACACTACATTTACCATATATCAGACAACAGACCCTACCTCTTTAGAGTGTCTATACTTAATCAAAATGTTGACTTTGTGAAAGAAAAAAAGAGAAAAAAGAACAATTTGGCAAAATGTTGAAAATATTTCTCTTTTCCTTTAGAGAGCTACAACCTGTAGATACTGATGCAATCAGAAAATGCTGAAAATTTGAAGTTGTTCTGGGCCCGTATTCACAACGGCGATTTATCGGCGATTTATTTTAACTCCGATTTATCTCTAAACTCAGACGATTCCAACTGCCTGTTCCGCTCTCCCTTGGCTGGAAACCAGTATATATAGCAAAGCGCAACCTAGGATCCTCTGACGAGCGTACCTTATCTAACCGATCAAGATAACGCGGGGCTAGGGGATAAATCGAGTGTTAAAAAGATAAATCGCCGTTGTGAATACGGGCCCTGATCAATAGCTGCAGAATAATCTTGAAAACAGTAACGCCACTTCAATATGTGAGAAAACCGAGAAAATGCAATTTTAGTGTTCAAGTTCTCAAAATTCTGAGATAGATGCACTATTTAATGTCCTGCAAGCATGTCTTTTGGCTCAAACATACAACTACACTCAGGGATCACTCAACTGACCTATTCATGTGCTCCTGACTGGTAGAAATTCTCACTTTCCTCCTGAGAGTCAGCCTCCCTCAAAGCTCTTGACTTGCGCGCCTGCTTTGTCACAGTCAGGGATTGCAGTTTCGAGCCTTCAATCCTGGCTTTGTCCAGTTGCTGGAGGCAAAGTTCTGTGTAGTGGCCAGGAGTGAAGCCCAGTTCTCTGAAAACATCCAACCTTCCCATCTGGCCATCATTGTACACAACTGCTGCTTCTGCAACAGCTAGGGACAGGCGGGTGCGGCCCACAAAACTTGCTTTCGGACAGTGTTGCCAGATCAAGTTGTGGAAGGACTCGTTTGTGTTTTGTGATCCACCAGGAGAGCACCTTTCCAGAAGAGTGTGGTCAGAGAGTGTCTCAAACACTGGCCTGATGGCATCACACACAAACTTGGGTAAGGCATTCCTATTAGGATCTCCCTTGCCAGATTTGGAGGGGCACCAGACACCACAGTTGTCGTGCTTTTTAGTTCGATGCTCCCATATTGCCCAAATGTATTTTTTCATCTGCTGTACATTCTGCACATTATTTCTGACAGCAGCACCAAAATGTCCCTGGATCCTCAATATTGCCTTTTTTGTCAATCCCCCCTTCCCTCCTATCCCCCTCACAGTCTTGCCATTGTGTTCATAGGTTTCCTTCTTCAACTCATTCACTTTGTTTGTCAATTGTCTACCCATTCTCTTCTGCACATGGCCACAGCATTCCAATTTTTTTATGTTCTTGCCAGGATAGATGGGTGGGTCAGCATTCTTCAGAGATGAATAAGACTTGCTGTCACCATCACCTAAGTAAGATGTATACTGCAAGCCATATTTTTTTATGGATTGCCTGAAGATGTGCTGAGCTCCTGCAGGCTCCATGCTGCCAGCTGATCCCTCATGGTTTTTCTCACAAGAATCACTGTGTTTTCTTTTCCACTCTGCAAAGTCTGCTTCATGGATTTTCTTCTTCTGTTGAGCACAAGATGTGCAGTGGTTGGACAGAACTTGAGTGTCAATAACTTTGGATGAAGGACCATTCACTGTCATCACTGTCACAACTCCATTCTTGCTGCTGAACCCCCTCCTCTGCCAGGTTCCATCACAAGACACAGTGATGTCTGATGACTCTGCAGCACTCCTGGCTTCCTCAGCTGCCTTCCTCTTACTTCTTTCAGCCACATTTTCTGTTGCTTTCACAAGCTGTTTTGTGTGCAAAGCCCAACTATTCTTGTGAGGAGGTGGTGGCATGTTCATGTTCCCTAGGAATTTCTTTCCATGTGTGTAGTGTCTTCCAATGCTATACACAGCAAGAGGAAAACGTCTGTTGACTTCATATACCTTGCCTACACGTTTGGAAGTGTCCATACTAACAGTCTGTTTGCAAGAACATTCAAAAGTGAACACAGAGGCAAGGGAAATTCTTTTCTCCGAAACACAAGAAAGTCGCTTGTTCCTACCGATGGGCTGTTTGCAGTTCGGGCAGAGAAGTGAAGACACAAACTTCACCAGCAGTTCACTGTCCACAAATCGAAATCCAGTAATTTCACTATCACCTGCCAAGTTGCATTCACTTTCCACGTTCTGGAGCTTCGTAGAGGAAGAAGTACTTGGGCTTGGTTGTGGAGCGGGTGGGGGGCGAGAACGGAGAAGTGCAAACTTCATGTGTGAAGCTCGCATCTTTTGCAGTTGAACTAGTTCCGTCTTCATTTATCACCGCTTCGTGTTGATTTCCTCTAAATCTACGTTTGCGTGGCCTATAATCTGACATATTCTTCCGTTTCCCCATGATTTTCAATCAAAACAGTATCAATTCTTCGAGCAGTTACACTGTGCTAATCAGAATCGCTTGCAATTTAGACGCGCGAGTGCAGAACCGATGTTTTCAAGCCCGGAGCCAAGGCAGTCTGAAAGCTGTGCTTTGATTGGCTGCCTCCAACACTACTCCTATATGAACCTTTATTTGAAGAACCAATGAAAACCTTTCTTCTATGAAGTAAACACCTTCACAAGGCACATGTAGAGCTGGGCGAGAGCTTTCCAACGGTACTTTATTTTCGTAGATATGTTGAGCAGAAGCGGAGAAACGACTTTTGTTCCATTATGCATAATTAATTAGGCTTTTGTTTCAATCACCCCCTCCCCCAAAAATGCTTTAAATGTTTGTTTTTCGTCCTCTATCAGAAAACGTGACACTTGGAGTGTGTAGAGGAGTGAGTGCACTAACATAATACATCTTAACCCAAAAATGTGAAAATTTGAAAAATTTTGACTTTTGTCACCTTGGAACCTCCCCTTAAAAAATCATGTTAAACAAATATGTATATGTATATATTTAAAAAAAAAATTTAAAGAAAAAAATGAATTGATGGTAAATAACAAACTGCATGCTGTCCCATTGTCCCTGCCCTACAAGCAGTTTAGGAAGGAAGGATGGATGGATGGATGGATGGATGGATGGATGGATGGATGGATGGATGGAGTTTTACTGCCTATCACTACTAGTATCAGCCTATGTAAGGCCACTGAGCACGAAAATCACTAGAATCATTTAAGCGCTAATCAAGCCACAATTTTCCTAGTTATTCACCTCTTATGAATTGCGTAGGGAGACGCGGGGGGGTCTATTCTGACCCCCGTCCCACAGGGAGACGCGGGGGGTCTATTCTGACCCCCGTCCCACAGGGAGACGCGGGGGGTCTATTCTGACCCCCGTCCCACAGGAGGCAGCACTTGGGAAATCCACTAGTTATGCTTTAAAAAGTATTTTCAGCTAAAGGGAAACTTTATGTTCAGTCTGGTCTCTTCTTGGGGGTGGGGGTGGGGGTGTGGTGGGGGTGTGGTGGGGGGTTGCGCAGCCCCACTAACCTACCAATCTCCCTTTTTGGGTTGTTGCTGTATTACTGTAATCACAACTATTTTTGGGGTAGCTCTTCCTTTGGCTGGCCACACTAGTGGACTCCTCCAAGGCAAGGGGTGCTTGAAGTTGAAGTGCTTCACCGCCGTTTTATTTCGCATTAATTAACTCCCACACAGCATGATGACCAAGTGATAACGTACTTGATCGCTAACTTGTGCAAAGCCACAACATCAGTGATGTTGGTCATTTAATCCGCAGTGACTCCCACACATAACAACAACCAAATTACAACGAGCTCGATCAATGTTTGTATTCTAGCATATGAGGCCCTGTCTCAAGCATAAACGCCAATGTAAATGCACTGCAAATCTCAGCCAATGGGGTGATGTGGCCCGTCTGGCAGTGAAGCACGTCAGCTTCAGGCACCCCTCTCCTGTGGGACGAGTTCCACTAGTGGGGCCAGTCCATTCTGTTGCCACACATCCTAGACACGAGAGCCAAATCATACTGTTTTTTGGCTCATCGTCATAAACTCTCCCCCTACGCGTTTCTCATAGGTACCAAAGACTTTTTTTTAGTTCACTTCTTGCTGGTTGACCTTTGTTAAGGCATGACAAATTTGATCATAGTTGTACCTTTGCTACCACCACAGCCACACTCACCACAGCCACACTCACCACAGCCACTCCCACCACAGCCACACCCACCACAGCCATACTCACCACAGTCATACTCACCACAGCCACACTCACCACAAACCCAAGCCCAGCCCGTGTCAGTCGCAGTGCGGTTGGAAGCGACACCAATGTGTGACGGCTCCACTTCCTAAATAAGTCGCTCGGACACCTTTGGTGATTGTCAGATTTTTGTGTCATGGTAAAACGTACAGTGCCCTTCAAAATTATACGAAATTGTTTTATGCGCAGTGGTTGCTGAGTTAGTACACATTGAATTTGTATGTACAAAAAAGAGCTTTTCGAGAAAACGGCTTTTCAAGTTTGAGCTACATTTTGCATATCAACACTTTACTTGTAATCAAGCAGCTCCAATGACATTTGGCCCAGAGCTAATTCTGACGTCACCCCTCAACGGCCAATGAAAATGAGCCACGCGTTTTGATGGGAACCCGTGGCGTGTAACCTTGCTGAACTTTGACCGATCTCTGTGCACGAGTGCGTCATGAGTGAAGTGATGATGACGTGGGGTGTTACCCAGTCAGACGAACTTTTTTCACTCTGAAATCGCAGTGCCTATCTAAAGACGTAAAAATGAGTCATTTACCAGTAGAGTTGGAGTCGGAAACTCTCGGAGTAGACGTATGATTCTATGAAGGGTTCACCATTCGAATCGAGTTAGAAATCCAAACCGCTGGTATGACCCTCTTGGATGACTCCTCGGTCCTGTCTCGATTTGAACAACGCACCCAAGCCACTATGTGAGGAACGGTCACGTGTCGTGTCAATAGATGGGAACTCCTGGTATGTAGGCTTGTATGTATAACGTACGCACATGCAACCATACACGCTGGAGAACTTCGCATTTTCTCCTTCCCACCCCCATCCCACCCCAACTCCCTCCTCCAGTGGAAGGATTGAATGAATGTGAGTGTATGAATGAATCAATGAATGAATGGAGTTTAACGACATATCAGCTTTTGTGGGCTATGTAAAGCCACTGACCACAAAAATCATGGAAGTTCGTCATTGAAAGTAAATCAACACGGTTACCCTCAGTATTCGCCGTTTACAAATGGCGTGGGGTCTATTCTTACCCCCATCCAACAGAGGGTCTATTCTTACCCCCATCCCACAGGGTCTATTCTTACCCTAATCCCACAGGGGATCTATTCTTACCTCCATCCAACAGGGGGTCTATTCTTACCCCCTTCCAACAGGGGGTCTATTCTTACCCCCTTCCAACAGGGGGTCTATTCTTACCCCCTTCCAACAGGGGGTCTATTCTTACCCCCTTCCAACAGGGGGTCTATTCTTACCCCCATCCCACAGGGGGTCTATTCTTACCCCATCCAACAGGGGGTCTATTCTTACCCCCATCCAACAGGGGGTCTATTCTTACCCTCATCTCACAGGGGGGTCTATTCTTACCCCCATTCCACAAGGGGTCTATTTGTACTCTCATCCCACAGGGGGTCTATTCTTACCCCCATTCCACAAGGGGTCTATTCTTACCCCCATCCCACAGGGGTGTCTATTCTTACCCCCATCCCACAAGGGGTCTATTCGTACTCTCATCCCACAGGGGGTCTATTCTTACCCCCATTCCACAGGGGGTCTATTCTTACCCCCATCCCACAGGGGTGTCTATTCTTACCCCCATCCCACAAGGGGTCTATTCGTACTCTCATCCCACAGGGGGTCTATTCTTACCCCCATTCCACAGGGGGTCTATTCTTACCCCCATTCCACAGGGGGTCTATTCTTACCCCCATCCCACAGGGGTGTCTATTCTTACCCCCATCCCACAAGGGGTCTATTCGTACTCTCATCCCACAGGGGGTCTATTCTTACCCCCATTCCACAGGGGGTCTATTCTTACCCCCATCCCACAGGGGGCTGCTATGGAAACAACATAGAATTTCCCGACACCCACAGAACCAATACAGACCAGGTCTGACAGGGGCAGGAGAGGGGGTTAGGGTGTGTGTGTGTGTGTGTGTGTGTGTGTGTGTGTGTGTGTGTGTGTGTGTGTGTGTGTGTGTGTGTGTGTGTGTGAGTGGCAGGGTAGGCACGGGGGTGTGGGGTGGGGAGGGGGGGTATAGCGAGCCAGCGCCTCACTGCCAGCCTACTTGAGTGATGGATGAATGCTCTGCGCTTCAGTCTTTGCAGCCAGCAAGACGAAGTTCTCGCTACGATCTCGACATCGTGATATTTTTCTCGTTCCTCAGCGAGCAGAGCCTGGGTTATGTCAAGTTCAAAGGGTTACGCAATTTATTTGAAAGAGAAGCGTAACATTACACGTTTTGTCCAGGAAACTCGTGTCAGCTTCGAAGGTGCTCCACAACGGTTCCATGGAGCTGCTGAGGACAGATTATTACGTCATAGTCGGTCATCTGCTTTTCCACAGAGGATACCAGTCGTGAGCTCTCGGGGCAAAGGTCAGTTGCTGTTGGCGGCAAAGTGGGAAAACGTGGATGCAATGCGGGAGGACTTGCGGTTTGTATCCAGCTCTGAGTTCCTTTTGATGGGGACGCGATTCCAGCAGATTCCAGGAGTGAAATGCAGTGACTACAAGCGTTCTCTACCTTCGCTAACGAAGAGGTGCATGAGTAATTTGCTGTCAACACCGCATGTCGCGCTGCAGCAGCGGAGGCCTGCCGATACGGCGACACCGTGACTGAGGAATAAAATTCATGGTCTGTGGAGGCACGTCCTGCATACAGATGCCGGGGCCAGGCTGGTGCAAGTGCAGCCACTCGGGGCAGGCAGCCTCTTCCTGGCAGTGACAGAGTCGTCCCCGGTGTCGCTTCCAGCCGCCCCTGGTGCGCAGCTCCGACCTCTGTGCAGCGCAAGAAGCCTGGAGGCAGCTGGCACTGTCGTCCTCTCACCCATCTCCTGTCTGTCCTCTGTCTCCATCCGTCTGTCCTCTGTCTCCATCCGTCTGTCCTCTGTCTCCATCCGTCTGACCTTTCACTGTCTGTCTCCATCCGTCTGACCTTTCACTGTCTCCATCCGTCTGACCTTTCACTGTCTCCATCCGTCTGACCTTTCACTGTCTCCATCCGTCTGTCCTTTTACTGTCTCCATCTGTCTGTCCTTTCACTGTCTCCATCCGTTTGTCTTCTGTCTGTCTCCATCCGTCTGTCTCCATCCGTCTGTCCTTTCACTGCCTGTTTCCATCCGTCTGTCCTCTGTCTGTCTTCATCCGTCTGTCCTTTCACTGTCTGTTTCCATCCGTTTGTCTTCTGTCTGTTTCCATCCGTCTATCTTCTGTCTGTCTCCATCCGTCTGACCTTTCACTGTCTCACTTTGTTGTTGTTGTTGTTGTTGTTGCGTACCTGGGCTAAACACTCCCAGGATCACCCAAGTGGGTGAGATGATTGCGTGTGTGACTGTTTTTGAACACCCCCAATCATCTCACCCACTTGGGTGATCCTGGGAGTGTTTAGCCCAGGTACGCAACAACAACAACAACAACAACAACAACTGCCTAACTGCTTGTTCTCTGTCTGTAAGCCATGCTGCAGCCATTTGAAGAAGTTCTAGTTGTAACCTCAAGGAAGTAACACCCGTGGTGCAGCCATTTGAAGAAGCTCTAGTTGTAACCTCAAGGAAGTAACACCCGTGGTGCAGCCATTGGAAGAAGTTCTAGTTGTAACCTCAAGGAAGTAACACCCGTGGTGCAGCCATTTGAATAAGTTCTGGTTGTAACCTCAAGGAAGTAACACCCGTGATGCAGTCATGGCAACAGCCACATCCACAGAGACTTCGATTTAAAAAAAGAAATATTGTGAAGTGCTCCATCTCCGGAGACTCATTGTGCAGCTTCAGAATGATGACAAACACAGTATGGGGAGGAGTTTCTAAAACGCGAGCTTGATGAAAGCGCCACGTTGGGGGATCTCATCCATGATGGTGAAGACACAACTGCCACGAAATGCGTCACGCATCAAGTAGGGGAACTGAGCGCGCACTATCACGAATAAAAGATTGCAGACGAATGAAAGAAAAAAGCACGATGGAATGTCGAGTGAATCTTTCCCACGGCGATGAAACAGAACGAAATGCCAATCATTACAGACAAATAAAAAGCAAAAGGGCACGACAAAGTCAAGTCGAATCTCATGTAGAACATCAAAGCGAAACACCGAACAAAAAGGTAAAATGATATAAAAAGATGAAAACAAAAACAAAAATTCACAATGGTTTTAAAAAAGCAAAGTCAGCTTAAAGCGACGAAACTAAAGCAGATACGAAAGCCACGAGAAAACAGTACAAGATTAAATGCAAAGAAGAACTGCAAAAATTCCGAAAATTACGAAGTGAATGTAGTAGAGGGCAAATCAACTCCTGGCAAGTAAATACGTTTTAAGATATAAAAAATATATAAAAGATTGATAAGCATAATTTCCTCAAACAAAGCGGCACAATAAGTTTGAATAGTGTCTCAATGTAGTCTGGATAAAACGAAGACAAAGAACACAACTTTGGGGCAAGCTGTTGTCCAGACGCTGGAATCCATAGCGTCCGATATGGCCTCAGCAATGACAAGCTTTCACAGTTCAGCAAATGTTAAAATAAAACAAAATGCCAACACCGCAATTTGTTATCTTAAAAAGAAAGAGAAAAAAAGGGAAGAAAGGCTGAGAAAGGAGGAGAAAAGGGAAAGAAAGAAAGACAGGCTGAGAAAAGAGGAACTCTGCCAGGGGCATGGAAGCGGTGCGAGGCAGGCAGACCTACCAGGCGCTCCTGCTGCTCTGGCGGCCACCTGGCCAGAACAGCCACAAGATGGCCTCACCTGGCCAGAACAGCTACAAGCTGGCCTCACCTGGCCAGAACAGCCACAAGATGGCCTCACCTGGCCAGAACAGCCACAATATGGCCTCACCTGGCCAGAACAGCCACAAGATGGCCTCACCTGGCCAGAACAGCCACAAGATGGCCTCACCTGGCCAGAACAGCCACAAGCTGGCCTTACCTGGCCAGAACAGCCACAATATGGCCTTATCTGGCACACACACAAAACTCTGGCGGACACCTGGCCAGAACAGCCACAAGCTGACCTCACCTGGCACACAAGATCTGGCGCTTCTTGTTGGAATCCTTGGCGATGAGCTGTCCTCTCATCATGAGATTCATGTCTGCTCTCCCTGCCAAAGCCCTGCCCGCCATCCACGCCCCGCTCTTATACCCCGGTCTTGATGGACGTCCGTCAACGGCCAATCAGCGCACAGCAATGGCGACTGGACTACTTCTGCCAGGGCGCGCCTGGCTGCCTTGCTACCGACAGTCTGCCACGAGGTGAACGGAACGACTGACAGGAATGTAGGTCAGCTGTCCCGTC
>JAWQFJ010030825.1:10000-25000 GCA_034096865.1 Theodoxus fluviatilis | reverse complement strand
GTGACTGTCTCTACTGCACTGTCCCAGTCACTGCAGTGTGACTGTCTCTACTGCACTGTCCCAGTCACTGCAGTGTGACTGTCTCTACTGCACTGTCCCAGTCACTGCAGTGTGACTGTCTCTACTGCACTGTCCCAGTCACTGCAGTGTGACTGTCTCTACTGCACTGTCCCAGTCACTGCAGTGTGACTGTCTCTACTGCACTGTCCCAGTCACTGCAGTGTGACTGTCTCTACTGCACTGTCCCAGTCACTGCAGTGTGACTGTCTCTACTGCACTGTCCCAGTCACTGCAGTGTGACTGTCTCTACTGCACTGTCCCAGTCACTGCAGTGTGACTGTCTCTACTGCACTGTCCCAGTCACTGCAGTGTGACTGTCTCTACTGCACTGTCCCAGTCACTGCAGTGTGACTGTCTCTACTGCACTGTCCCAGTCACTGCAGTGTGACTGTCTCTACTGCACTGTCCCAGTCACTGCAGTGTGACTGTCTCTACTGCACTGTCCCAGTCACTGCAGTGTGACTGTCTCTACTGCACTGTCCCAGTCACTGCAGTGTGACTGTCTCTACTGCACTGTCCCAGTCACTGCAGTGTGACTGTCTCTACTGCACTGTCCCAGTCACTGCAGTGTGACTGTCTCTACTGCACTGTCCCAGTCACTGCAGTGTGACTGTCTCTACTGCACTGTCCCAGTCACTGCAGTGTGACTGTCTCTACTGCACTGTCCCAGTCACTGCAGTGTGACTGTCTCTACTGCACTGTCCCAGTCACTGCAGTGTGACTGTCTCTACTGCACTGTCCCAGTAACTCCAGTGTGACTGTCTCTACTGCACTGTCCCAGTCACTGCAGTGTGACTGTCTCTACTGCACTGTCCCAGTCACTGCAGTGTGACTGTCTCTACTGCACTGTCCCAGTCACTGCAGTGTGACTGTCTCTACTGCACTGTCCCAGTCACTGCAGTGTGACTGTCTCTACTGCACTGTCCCAGTCACTGCAGTGTGACTGTCTCTACTGCACTGTCCCAGTCACTGCAGTGTGACTGTCTCTACTGCACTGTCCCAGTCACTGCAGTGTGACTGTCTCTACTGCACTGTCCCAGTCACTGCAGTGTGACTGTCTCTACTGCACTGTCCCAGTCACTGCAGTGTGACTGTCTCTACTGCACTGTCCCAGTCACTGCAGTGTGACTGTCTCTACTGCACTGTCCCAGTCACTGCAGTGTGACTGTCTCTACTGCACTGTCCCAGTAACTCCAGTGTGACTGTCTCTACTGCACTGTCCCAGTCACTGCAGTGTGACTGTCTCTACTGCACTGTCCCAGTCACTGCAGTGTGACTGTCTCTACTGCACTGTCCCAGTCACTGCAGTGTGACTGTCTCTACTGCACTGTCCCAGTCACTGCAGTGTGACTGTCTCTACTGCACTGTCCCAGTCACTGCAGTGTGACTGTCTCTACTGCACTGTCCCAGTCACTGCAGTGTGACTGTCTCTACTGCACTGTCCCAGTCACTGCAGTGTGACTGTCTCTACTGCACTGTCCCAGTCACTGCAGTGTGACTGTCTCTACTGCACTGTCCCAGTCACTGCAGTGTGACTGTCTCTACTGCACTGTCCCAGTCACTGCAGTGTGACTGTCTCTACTGCACTGTCCCAGTCACTGCAGTGTGACTGTCTCTACTGCACTGTCCCAGTCACTGCAGTGTGACTGTCTCTACTGCACTGTCCCAGTCACTGCAGTGTGACTGTCTCTACTGCACTGTCCCAGTCACTGCAGTGTGACTGTCTCTACTGCACTGTCCCAGTCACTGCAGTGTGACTGTCTCTACTGCACTGTCCCAGTCACTGCAGTGTGACTGTCTCTACTGCACTGTCCCAGTCACTGCAGTGTGACTGTCTCTACTGCACTGTCCCAGTCACTGCAGTGTGACTGTCTCTACTGCACTGTCCCAGTCACTGCAGTGTGACTGTCTCTACTGCACTGTCCCAGTCACTGCAGTGTGACTGTCTCTACCGCACTGTCCCAGTCACTGCAGTGTGACTGTCTCTACTGCACTGTCCCAGTCACTGCAGTGTGACTGTCTCTACTGCACTGTCCCAGTCACTGCAGTGTGACTGTCTCTACTGCACTGTCCCAGTCACTGCAGTGTGACTGTCTCTACTGCACTGTCCCAGTCACTGCAGTGTGACTGTCTCTACCGCACTGTCCCAGTCACTGCAGTGTGACTGTCTCTACTGCACTGTCCCAGTCACTGCAGTGTGACTGTCTCTACTGCACTGTCCCAGTCACTGCAGTGTGACTGTCTCTACTGCACTGTCCCAGTCACTGCAGTGTGACTGTCTCTACTGCACTGTCCCAGTCACTGCAGTGTGACTGTCTCTACTGCACTGTCCCAGTCACTGCAGTGTGACTGTCTCTACTGCACTGTCCCAGTCACTGCAGTGTGACTGTCTCTACTGCACTGTCCCAGTCACTGCAGTGTGACTGTCTCTACTGCACTGTCCCAGTCACTGCAGTGTGACTGTCTCTACTGCACTGTCCCAGTCACTGCAGTGTGACTGTCTCTACTGCACTGTCCCAGTCACTGCAGTGTGACTGTCTCTACTGCACTGTCCCAGTCACTGCAGTGTGACTGTCTCTACTGCACTGTCCCAGTCACTGCAGTGTGACTGTCTCTACTGCACTGTCCCAGTCACTGCAGTGTGACTGTCTCTACTGCACTGTCCCAGTCACTGCAGTGTGACTGTCTCTACTGCACTGTCCCAGTCACTGCAGTGTGACTGTCTCTACTGCACTGTCCCAGTCACTGCAGTGTGACTGTCTCTACTGCACTGTCCCAGTCACTGCAGTGTGACTGTCTCTACTGCACTGTCCCAGTCACTGCAGTGTGACTGTCTCTACTGCACTGTCCCAGTCACTGCAGTGTGACTGTCTCTACTGCACTGTCCCAGTCACTGCAGTGTGACTGTCTCTACTGCACTGTCCCAGTCACTGCAGTGTGACTGTCTCTACTGCACTGTCCCAGTCACTGCAGTGTGACTGTCTCTACTGCACTGTCCCAGTCACTGCAGTGTGACTGTCTCTACTGCACTGTCCCAGTCACTGCAGTGTGACTGTCTCTACTGCACTGTCCCAGTCACTGCAGTGTGACTGTCTCTACTGCACTGTCCCAGTCACTGCAGTGTGACTGTCTCTACTGCACTGTCCCAGTCACTGCAGTGTGACTGTCTCTACTGCACTGTCCCAGTCACTGCAGTGTGACTGTCTCTACTGCACTGTCCCAGTCACTGCAGTGTGACTGTCTCTACTGCACTGTCCCAGTCACTGCAGTGTGACTGTCTCTACTGCACTGTCCCAGTCACTGCAGTGTGACTGTCTCTACTGCACTGTCCCAGTCACTGCAGTGTGACTGTCTCTACTGCACTGTCCCAGTCACTGCAGTGTGACTGTCTCTACTGCACTGTCCCAGTCACTGCAGTGTGACTGTCTCTACTGCACTGTCCCAGTCACTGCAGTGTGACTGTCTCTACTGCACTGTCCCAGTCACTGCAGTGTGACTGTCTCTACTGCACTGTCCCAGTCACTGCAGTGTGACTGTCTCTACTGCACTGTCCCAGTCACTGCAGTGTGACTGTCTCTACTGCACTGTCCCAGTCACTGCAGTGTGACTGTCTCTACTGCACTGTCCCAGTCACTGCAGTGTGACTGTCTCTACTGCACTGTCCCAGTCACTGCAGTGTGACTGTCTCTACTGCACTGTCCCAGTCACTGCAGTGTGACTGTCTCTACTGCACTGTCCCAGTCACTGCAGTGTGACTGTCTCTACTGCACTGTCCCAGTCACTGCAGTGTGACTGTCTCTACTGCACTGTCCCAGTCACTGCAGTGTGACTGTCTCTACTGCACTGTCCCAGTCACTGCAGTGTGACTGTCTCTACTGCACTGTCCCAGTCACTGCAGTGTGACTGTCTCTACTGCACTGTCCCAGTCACTGCAGTGTGACTGTCTCTACTGCACTGTCCCAGTCACTGCAGTGTGACTGTCTCTACTGCACTGTCCCAGTCACTGCAGTGTGACTGTCTCTACTGCACTGTCCCAGTCACTGCAGTGTGACTGTCTCTACTGCACTGTCCCAGTCACTGCAGTGTGACTGTCTCTACTGCACTGTCCCAGTCACTGCAGTGTGACTGTCTCTACTGCACTGTCCCAGTCACTGCAGTGTGACTGTCTCTACTGCACTGTCCCAGTCACTGCAGTGTGACTGTCTCTACTGCACTGTCCCAGTCACTGCAGTGTGACTGTCTCTACTGCACTGTCCCAGTCACTGCAGTGTGACTGTCTCTACTGCACTGTCCCAGTCACTGCAGTGTGACTGTCTCTACTGCACTGTCCCAGTCACTGCAGTGTGACTGTCTCTACTGCACTGTCCCAGTCACTGCAGTGTGACTGTCTCTACTGCACTGTCCCAGTCACTGCAGTGTGACTGTCTCTACTGCACTGTCCCAGTCACTGCAGTGTGACTGTCTCTACTGCACTGTCCCAGTCACTGCAGTGTGACTGTCTCTACTGCACTGTCCCAGTCACTGCAGTGTGACTGTCTCTACTGCACTGTCCCAGTCACTGCAGTGTGACTGTCTCTACTGCACTGTCCCAGTCACTGCAGTGTGACTGTCTCTACTGCACTGTCCCAGTCACTGCAGTGTGACTGTCTCTACTGCACTGTCCCAGTCACTGCAGTGTGACTGTCTCTACTGCACTGTCCCAGTCACTGCAGTGTGACTGTCTCTACTGCACTGTCCCAGTCACTGCAGTGTGACTGTCTCTACTGCACTGTCCCAGTCACTGCAGTGTGACTGTCTCTACTGCACTGTCCCAGTCACTGCAGTGTGACTGTCTCTACTGCACTGTCCCAGTCACTGCAGTGTGACTGTCTCTACTGCACTGTCCCAGTCACTGCAGTGTGACTGTCTCTACTGCACTGTCCCAGTCACTGCAGTGTGACTGTCTCTACTGCACTGTCCCAGTCACTGCAGTGTGACTGTCTCTACTGCACTGTCCCAGTCACTGCAGTGTGACTGTCTCTACTGCACTGTCCCAGTCACTGCAGTGTGACTGTCTCTACTGCACTGTCCCAGTCACTGCAGTGTGACTGTCTCTACTGCACTGTCCCAGTCACTGCAGTGTGACTGTCTCTACTGCACTGTCCAAGTCACTGCAGTGTGACTGTCTCTACGGCACTGTCCCAGTCACTGCAGTGTGACTGTCTCTACTGCACTGTCCCAGTCACTGCAGTGTGACTGTCTCTACTGCACTGTCCCAGTCACTGCAGTGTGACTGTCTCTACTGCACTGTCCCAGTCACTGCAGTGTGACTGTCTCTACTGCACTGTCCCAGTCACTGCAGTGTGACTGTCTCTACTGCACTGTCCCAGTCACTGCAGTGTGACTGTCTCTACTGCACTGTCCCAGTCACTGCAGTGTGACTGTCTCTACTGCACTGTCCCAGTCACTGCAGTGTGACTGTCTCTACTGCACTGTCCCAGTCACTGCAGTGTGACTGTCTCTACTGCACTGTCCCAGTCACTGCAGTGTGACTGTCTCTACTGCACTGTCCCAGTCACTGCAGTGTGACTGTCTCTACTGCACTGTCCCAGTCACTGCAGTGTGACTGTCTCTACTGCACTGTCCCAGTCACTGCAGTGTGACTGTCTCTACTGCACTGTCCCAGTCACTGCAGTGTGACTGTCTCTACTGCACTGTCCCAGTCACTGCAGTGTGACTGTCTCTACTGCACTGTCCCAGTCACTGCAGTGTGACTGTCTCTACTGCACTGTCCCAGTCACTGCAGTGTGACTGTCTCTACTGCACTGTCCCAGTCACTGCAGTGTGACTGTCTCTACTGCACTGTCCCAGTCACTGCAGTGTGACTGTCTCTACTGCACTGTCCCAGTCACTGCAGTGTGACTGTCTCTACTGCACTGTCCCAGTCACTGCAGTGTGACTGTCTCTACTGCACTGTCCCAGTCACTGCAGTGTGACTGTCTCTACCGCACTGTCCCAGTCACTGCAGTGTGACTGTCTCTACTGCACTGTCCCAGTCACTGCAGTGTGACTGTCTCTACTGCACTGTCCCAGTCACTGCAGTGTGACTGTCTCTACCGCACTGTCCCAGTCACTGCAGTGTGACTGTCTCTACTGCACTGTCCCAGTCACTGCAGTGTGACTGTCTCTACTGCACTGTCCCAGTCACTGCAGTGTGACTGTCTCTACTGCACTGTCCCAGTCACTGCAGTGTGACTGTCTCTACTGCACTGTCCCAGTCACTGCAGTGTGACTGTCTCTACTGCACTGTCCCAGTCACTGCAGTGTGACTGTCTCTACTGCACTGTCCCAGTCACTGCAGTGTGACTGTCTCTACTGCACTGTCCCAGTCACTGCAGTGTGACTGTCTCTACTGCACTGTCCCAGTCACTGCAGTGTGACTGTCTCTACTGCACTGTCCCAGTCACTGCAGTGTGACTGTCTCTACTGCACTGTCCCAGTCACTGCAGTGTGACTGTCTCTACTGCACTGTCCCAGTCACTGCAGTGTGACTGTCTCTACTGCACTGTCCCAGTCACTGCAGTGTGACTGTCTCTACTGCACTGTCCCAGTCACTGCAGTGTGACTGTCTCTACTGCACTGTCCCAGTCACTGCAGTGTGACTGTCTCTACTGCACTGTCCCAGTCACTGCAGTGTGACTGTCTCTACTGCACTGTCCCAGTCACTGCAGTGTGACTGTCTCTACTGCACTGTCCCAGTCACTGCAGTGTGACTGTCTCTACTGCACTGTCCCAGTCACTGCAGTGTGACTGTCTCTACTGCACTGTCCCAGTCACTGCAGTGTGACTGTCTCTACTGCACTGTCCCAGTCACTGCAGTGTGACTGTCTCTACTGCACTGTCCCAGTCACTGCAGTGTGACTGTCTCTACTGCACTGTCCCAGTCACTGCAGTGTGACTGTCTCTACTGCACTGTCCCAGTCACTGCAGTGTGACTGTCTCTACTGCACTGTCCCAGTCACTGCAGTGTGACTGTCTCTACTGCACTGTCCCAGTCACTGCAGTGTGACTGTCTCTACTGCACTGTCCCAGTCACTGCAGTGTGACTGTCTCTACTGCACTGTCCCAGTCACTGCAGTGTGACTGTCTCTACTGCACTGTCCCAGTCACTGCAGTGTGACTGTCTCTACTGCACTGTCCCAGTCACTGCAGTGTGACTGTCTCTACTGCACTGTCCCAGTCACTGCAGTGTGACTGTCTCTACTGCACTGTCCCAGTCACTGCAGTGTGACTGTCTCTACTGCACTGTCCCAGTCACTGCAGTGTGACTGTCTCTACTGCACTGTCCCAGTCACTGCAGTGTGACTGTCTCTACCGCACTGTCCCAGTCACTGCAGTGTGACTGTCTCTACTGCACTGTCCCAGTCACTGCAGTGTGACTGTCTCTACTGCACTGTCCCAGTCACTGCAGTGTGACTGTCTCTACCGCACTGTCCCAGTCACTGCAGTGTGACTGTCTCTACTGCACTGTCCCAGTCACTGCAGTGTGACTGTCTCTACCGCACTGTCCCAGTCACTGCAGTGTGACTGTCTCTACTGCACTGTCCCAGTCACTGCAGTGTGACTGTCTCTACTGCACTGTCCCAGTCACTGCAGTGTGACTGTCTCTACCGCACTGTCCCAGTCACTGCAGTGTGACTGTCTCTACTGCACTGTCCCAGTCACTGCAGTGTGACTGTCTCTACCGCACTGTCCCAGTCACTGCAGTGTGACTGTCTCTACTGCACTGTCCCAGTCACTGCAGTGTGACTGTCTCTACTGCACTGTCCCAGTCACTGCAGTGTGACTGTCTCTACTGCACTGTCCCAGTCACTGCAGTGTGACTGTCTCTACTGCACTGTCCCAGTCACTGCAGTGTGACTGTCTCTACCGCACTGTCCCAGTCACTGCAGTGTGACTGTCTCTACCGCACTGTCCCAGTCACTGCAGTGTGACTGTCTCTACTGCACTGTCCCAGTCACTGCAGTGTGACTGTCTCTACTGCACTGTCCCAGTCACTGCAGTGTGACTGTCTCTACTGCACTGTCCCAGTCACTGCAGTGTGACTGTCTCTACTGCACTGTCCCAGTCACTGCAGTGTGACTGTCTCTACTGCACTGTCCCAGTCACTGCAGTGTGACTGTCTCTACTGCACTGTCCCAGTCACTGCAGTGTGACTGTCTCTACTGCACTGTCCCAGTCACTGCAGTGTGACTGTCTCTACTGCACTGTCCCAGTCACAGCAAGGTGCCACGGGACAGGAGAAAGTGCTCCTCGCTTCCTGCTCAGGTCCTGCTGTTAGTTTACTGTCTCCATATCGGCCCAGTCTTCTGCCTGGCTCTCAGTTCATTCGTCTGTTTCCTGCTGTTAGTTTACTGTCTCCATATCGGCCCAGTCTTCTGCCTGGCTCTCAGTTCATTCGTCTGTTTCCATGAGTGAGTGTCTTCCTCATCATTTCGTATTCGTTCCAACTCCTCAGCGGCATTGCAAGCCGTCAGACACAGGATGTGACGTCAGTCAGAGAGGACGAATGACGAGAGAAGGAACCAGGTTTGTGGTCACGTGACGCATACAAGAACTGGGAACGTGACAGAAGAGGAATGCTCTTCTGACACAAAACTACTCCAGCAGTGGACATCTGTGGCACTTTTAGTCACCTGTCACAGTGGACACTTTTAGCCGCCTGCCATTGGCCACCAGTAGCCTTGACCACAGGGAGGTGGGGCTCTGTACTGATGGCCTCGACCCGTGACCTGGAAATAACGTCTTCTGGATCTGGCCAAGCCGCCACTACATGTCCAGGCATGATGCCCGCGGTCAGGGCCGTCGCAGTCCGCGCAGGCTCCAGAGGAACGATCCCCGGATGTGCTGCCGCATGAGCTGCACTGAGGGCGCTGAGATGACGGAAATGTCTCCGTCGTCCCTGTCCCTGAAGGAGGAAATATCGTGGCCACTTCTAGAGGTGACGTGCAAGAGCATGAGCTGTTGACAGCACCAGGACTGCAACGCCTGGCTCACTGAGACTGCAGCTTGAGCAGGAGCAGGAGGAGAAGGAGGAGCGGAAGGAGAGGGAGGAGAGGGAGGGGAGAGAGCGGCAGGAGGAGAGGGGTGAGCAAGAGAAGAGAGAGGAGCAGGAGAAGAAGCGGGTAGAGCAGGAGGAAGGAAAATTTAGAAACTGAAATAATCCATACTTTCGATTCTCAGGTTTCCGAGACATCGCCACGAGACGTTCTGGATCACGCGACGGTTACACCCAAGACGGCATCGAGTTGCCAAGCAACCAGAACGGAGGACTTCGAGCTGTTGCCACAAACCGACTTGGCTCCCACGTGTGTCCGGACTGATTTTCATCTTTGAGCATTTCTGTTGTGCCTCGTTCTTAAGTGAGTTTTTATATCTCCCTTTTTGTTTATTCAGCCTCTCCCTAGCCCAGACCCAAACATGACAGTTTGAGGCGGCATGGGCGTCTACCAGTTTGTCACACTGACCCAGGCAGGCAACTCGTGACAGGTCGTCACACTTGTTGCGCCTCCCCCGTGGCTGTGAGGACCCTGCCAGCAGGTAGTGACGCAAACGAGGAAAGAGGCAAATGCTGCTGATGTACTGGGCAAGCGTCATTGAGTTGCCAGGGAAACGCGTGATTGGAGTGGAAGACAGTGACGTCACGAGGAATCGTCCCCACCTTTGGGGCGCTATGAAAAGGGAAATAACTCGTCTGCTGGACCGGAAGTATGTTGTCTGCAGGCGCCGTAATAACACTACCTACTCCATCTTGCTTTGCCATCGAGCGATGCGGAAATTTAACAAACTGCGACGATGCCAGAGAAATCCGGATTACTTCACTCTTCAGTAGCTCAAAGAAATCCAGACAACCTCACTCTTCAGTAGCTCAGAGAAATCCAGACAACCTCACTCTTCAGTAGCTCAGAGAAGTAGCTCAGATAGACAGAGAAATCTAGCTAACCTCACTCTTCAGTAGCTCAGATAGACAGAGAAATCCAGACAACCTCACTCTTCAGTAGCTCAGAGAAATCCAGATAACCTCACTCTTCAGTAGCTCAGAGAAGTAGCTCAGATAGACAGAGAAATCTAGCTAACCTCACTCTTCAGTAGCTCAGGTGGACAGAGAAATCCAGATTACTTCACTCTTCAGTAGCTCAGAGAAATCCAGACAACCTCACTCTTCAATAGCTCAGAGAAATCCAGACAACCTCACTCTTCAATAGCTCAGATAGACAGAGAAATCCAGACAACCCCACTCTTCAGTAGCTCAGATAGACAGAGAAATCCAGACAACCCCACTCTTCAATAGCTCAGATAGACAGAGAAATCCAGACAACCTCACTGTTCAGTAGCTCAGATAGACAGAGAAATCCAGACATCCTCACTCTTCAGTAGCTCAGAGAAATCCAGACAACCCCACTCTTCAGTAGCTCAGATAGACAGAGAAATCCAGATTACTTCGCTCTTCAGTAGCTCAGAGAAATACAGACAACCTCACTCTTCAGTAGCTCAGAGAAATACAGACAACCTCACTCTTCAGTAGCTCATAGAAATCCAGACAACCTCACTCTTTAGTAGCTCAGAGAAATCCAGACAACCTCACTCTTCAATAGCTCAGAGAAATCCAGACAACCCCACTCTTTAGTAGCTCAGAGAAATCCAGACAACCTCACTCTTCAATAGCTCAAAGAAATCCAGACAACCTCACTCTTTAGTAGCTCAGAGAAATCCAGACAACCTCACTCTTCAGTAGCTCAGAGAAATCCAGACAACCCCACTCTTCAGTAGCTCAGAGAAATCCAGACAACCTGACTCTTCAATAGCTCAAAGAAATCCAGACAACCTCACTCTTTAGTAGCTCAGAGAAATACAGACAACCTCACTCTTTAGTAGCTCAGAGAAATACAGACAACCTCACTCTTCAGTAGCTCAGATAGACAGAGAAATCCAGACAACCTCACTCTTCAGTAGCTCAGAGAAGTAGCTCAGTTCGACAGAGAAATCTAGCTAACCTCACTCTTCAGTAGCTCAGGTGGACAGAGAAATCCAGACAACCTCACTCTTCAGTAGCTCAGAGAAATCCAGACAACCTCACTCTTCAATAGCTCAGAGAAATCCAGACAACCTCACTCTTCAATAGCTCAGAGAAATCCAGACAACCTCACTCTTCAATAGCTCAGAGAAATCCAGACAACCTCACTCTTCAATAGATCAAAGAAATCCAGACAACCCCACTCTTCAATAGATCACAGAAATCCAGACAACCTCACTCTTCAGTAGCTCAGAGAAATCCAGACATCCTCACTCTTCAGTAGCTCAGAGAAATCCAGACAACCTCACTCTTCAATAGCTCAGAGAAATCCAGACAACCTCACTCTTCAGTAGCTCAGAGAAATCCAGACATCCTCACTCTTCAGTAGCTCAGAGAAATCCAGACAACCTCACTCTTCAATAGCTCAGAGAAATCCAGACAACCTCACTCTTCAATAGATCAAAGAAATCCAGACAACCCCACTCTTCAGCAGCTCAGAGAAATCCAGACAACCTCACTCTTCAGTAGCTCAGATAAACAGAGAAATCCAGACAACCTCACTCTTCAGTAGCTCAGAGAAGTAGCTCAGTTCGACAGAGAAATCTAGATAATCTCACTCTTCAATAGCTCAGAGAAATCCAGGCAACCCCACTCTTCAGTAGCTCAGAGAAATACAGACAACCTCATTCTTCAGTAGCTCAGAGAAATCCAGACAACCTCACTCTTTAGTAGCTCAGAGAAATCCAGACAACCTCACTCTTCAGTAGCTCAGAGAAATACAGATAACCTCACTCTTCAGTAGCGCAGATAGACAGAGAAATCCAGACAACCTCACTCTTCAGTAGCTCAGAGAAATACAGATAACCTCACTCTTCAGTAGCTCAGAGAAGTAGCTCAGTTCGACAGAGAAATCTAGCTAACCTCACTCTTCAGTAGCTCAGGTGGACAGAGAAATCCAGACAACCTCACTCTTCAGTAGCTCAGAGAAGTAGCTCAGTTCGACAGAGAAATCTAGCTAACCTCACTCTTCAGTAGCTCAGGTGGACAGAGAAATCCAGACAACCTCACTCTTCAGTAGCTCAGAGAAGTAGCTCAGTTCGACAGAGAAATCTAGCTAACCTCACTCTTCAGTAGCTCAGGTGGACAGAGAAATCCAGACAACCTCACTCTTCAATAGCCCAGTTCGACAGATAAATCCAGACAACCTCACACTCAGTTTGACAGAGAAATCCAGACAACCTCACACCCAGTTTGACAGAGAAATCCAGACAACCTCACTCAGTTTGACAGAGAAATCCAGACAACCTCACTCAGTTCGACAGAGAAATCCAGACAACCTCACTCAGTTCGACAGAGAAATCCAGACAACCTCACTCAGTTCGACAGAGAAATCCAGACAACCTCACACTCAGTTTGACAGAGAAATCCAGACAACCTCACACTCAGTTTGACAGAGAAATCCAGACAACCTCACACTCAGTTTGACAGAGAAATCCAGACAACCTCACTCTTCAGTTCGGCAGATAAATCCAGACAACCTCACTCAGTTTGACCAAAGACACTATCTAACGGGACCACCAGCTTCCTGGACTTGCGAGAGAGGTCGTGATTCGCGGGAACATCACTTCCGGTGAGCCACTATTTTACAATAGCTGCGCTGTTCGCTCTCAGATGAAAGCTCACTAACTTATAATAATTTGTCAGTCTGAAGAATACTTCTTGATGACAATTACAGCACCTAAACTTTTGCAACAAAACTAACGGCAACACTGAAAAAGAACGCGTACATTCCCGCACTGGTCTGGGAAATGTAAACAAATTGATCGACTATGAATTCTTGCTTCATTACGCTCAAAATGTCTTTGATTACGAAAGTACTACACTACTTTCTTTCAATCTTCGAATTAATTAATGCAGATACACATGAAAGACACTACTATGTGAAAGCATGATTATTACTCCCCACCCAGGAGTAAAACCGGGTACCTGTGAGGGCAGTGTTGGCAAAATGTAGTACGATTAACCCTTGTATGCGGCCAAGCGCCAGCATCGGGTTGGAATACTCCCCAGGGAGCGGAGTTGGTGCTGGTACCTGACTGTGTGCGTCTTAAATGTCTGTCACTATGTTTGTTGTGAGGTACCAGTGAGGATTGATCAAAATGCCCAGTGATCAGGGGGTAAAGTGTAAAGCGGTTTGAGCACCGATCAATGGTGGAAAGTCGCTATTTATATTCACACCTTTACCTTTACCTTTTTACTAGTCAACTGTAGCTTTCATTCTACCGGTAGTGATGTTCCGCTAATGTCAAAACGTCACAGATTGGCCAAATGACAAATCTCGTTTAAACTGCAGAACCTGGTGGTCCCGTTAGATAATGTCTTTGGTTTGACAGAGAAATCCAGATTACCTCACTCATCAACAGCTATGTTAGAGAAATCAAATGATCTCACTCTTTAGTAGCACAGACAGCAAGCTGACAGACAAGGTAGGCAAGCTGACAGGCAAGGAAGGCAAGCTGACAGACAAGGTAGGCAAGCTGACAGGCAAGGAAGGCAAGCTGACAGGCAAGGAAGGCAAGCTGACAGACAAGGAAGGCAAGCTGACAGGCAAGGAAGGCAAGCTGACAGACAAGGAAGGCAAGCTGACAGGCAAGGAAGGCAAGCTGACAGACAAGGAAGGCAAGCTGACAGACAAGGAAGGCAAGCTGACAGACAAGGAAGGCAAGCTGACAGACAAGGAAGGCAAGCTGACAGGCAAGGAAGGCAAGCTGACAGACAAGGATGGCAAGCTGACAGGCAAGGAAGGCAAGCTGACAGGCAAGGAAGGCAAGCTGACAGACAAGGAAGGCAAGCTGACAGGCAAGGAAGGCAAGCTGACAGACAAGGAAGACAAGCTGACAGACAAGGAAGGCAAGCTGACAGACAAGGAAGGCAAGATGACAGACAAGGAAGGCAAGCTGACAGACAAGGAAGGCAAGCTGACAGGCAAGGAAGGCAAGCTGACAGACAAGGAAGGCAAGCTGACAGGCAAGGAAGGCAAGCTGACAGACAAGGAAGGCAAGCTGACAGACAAGGAAGGCAAGCTGACAGACAAGGAAGGCAAGCTGACAGACAAGGAAGGCAAGCTGACAGGCAAGGAAGGCAAGCTGACAGACAAGGAAGGCAAGCTGACAGACAAGGAAGGCAAGCTGACAGACAAGGAAGGCAAGCTGACAGACAAGGTAGACAAGCTGACAGACAAGGTAGACAAGCTGACAGACAAGGAAGGCAAGCTGACAGACAAGGAAGGCAAGCTGACAGACAAGGAAGGCAAGCTGACAGACAAGGAAGGCAAGCTGACAGACAAGGAAGGCAAGCTGACAGACAAGGAAGGCAAGCTGACAGACAAGGAAGGCAAGCTGACAGACAAGGAAGGCAAGCTGACAGGCAAGGAAGGCAAGCTGACAGACAAGGAAGGCAAGCTGAGAGACAAGGTAGACAAGCTGACAGACAAGGAAGGCAAGCTGAGAGACAAGGTAGACAAGCTGACAGACAAGGTAGGCAAGCTGACAGACAAGGTAGGCAAGCTGACAGACAAGGTAGGCAAGCTGACAGACAAGGAAGGCAAGCTGACAGACAAGGTAGGCAAGCTGACAGACAAGGTAGGCAAGCTGAGAGACAAGGTAGGCAAGCTGACAGACAGGGAAGGCAAGCTGACAGACAAGGTAGGCAAGCTGACAGACAAGGAAGGCAAGCTGACAGACAAGGAATGGTCTCTCGACATTCCACTCCTATAAGTAGAAAGGCTACGGGGCTCATTTATATTGCGACCTATTCTCACGAGACCTATTCTCACGAGACCTATTCTCACGAGACCTATTCTCACGAGACCTATTCTCACGAGAGTT
>JAWQFJ010030825.1:0-5000 GCA_034096865.1 Theodoxus fluviatilis | reverse complement strand
GGCACAATGAAACAAACGATCTGGTCTGTCCATTTTGTAGCACACTTGAAAACGAAACCCACTTCTTGCTGGAATGTAGCACGTATGATAAGCTAAGGGAAAGATATATTGCGAAATATGTAAATCCGAACAAAATATACTGTGCTTACCTCTTAAAAGGTAACACTATCAGGAAAAGTATGGATGTATCAATGTTTATATTTTAAGCACTAAAGCTAAGGCAAGAGAAATGTATAGAAACACAATCTGTTTATAATCTGTTTGAAAATATATGTTTGTCTAGCCAGCCCTAGAGTTGTACGGATTGTAAGTAAATGTTGTTATGTAACTATGATGATCATTCAATGGGCTGTCGGCATACGAATAAAGCAAGTTCAAGTTCTCTCTCTCTCTCTCTCTCTCTCTCTCTCTCTCTCTCTCTCTCATTCAACCTGGCATGTTGAGGCGTAAACACTACTTGCAAAACTTAGAAAGAAAAAAACACCAAGGAGAAGTAGGTACCTTCTGCGTGTGGGGGGGCGGGCCTCCCTGCTCCTGTCTTGTCGCGAGGCGAATCCTCCTCTCATGGCGCCGTCCTTACTCGCACTTCGCAGTCCCATCCACCTGTCACCTGTTCCCAGCCGGAGCGAGTAGCGGGGCTGTCGGAAGCGTCGCTTTTTATGCCGCTCCGAGCTGGGATGGGGGAGGGGCGCCAGCCAGTTTTCATCGTTTCCGGTTTGATCCGTCCTTTCTCGCGCTCTCTCGTTCTCCCGCTGTCTCCTTTGCAGCCAGTGATGTCATCGCATCACCCCTTCCCACAGCAACCCCCCTCCCACAGCAGCCCCTCTCCCACAGCACCCCCCCCCCTCCCACAGCAATCCCCCTCCCACAGCAACCCCCCCTCCCACAGCACCCTCCCCTCCCACAGCAGCCCCCTCTCCCACAGCACCCCCCCCTCCCACAGCACCCCCCCTCACAAAGCAGCCCCCCCCTCCTGCCACGACGGCCTTTGACCCTCTACCTCCTGGCCTCCTGGCAGTGGATTAAAGACAATGACTGCACATCTCTGACTGACATATCGCTTCCTGGAAACCTGTCAGCCCGTGTAACTGCGTAGGACCAGCAGGCAACAGTCATCCTGCTTCACGAACCCGCTTACTGACCTCGCGACGAGAACACTGAGTTCGCGGGGTGTGTGCGGATGTTTGCAGCTCTTTGAGTGTGCACCCTTGGCAATCTTCAGCAGTTCGGTCTCCCTCTGCACACAGAAGGCCGTGCAGCGGGGCGGCCATAGGGCGCCGCGGCCTGAAAGGAGTTGGGGGAGACCGAGGGGCAGGGGGGGGGGGGGGGGGGGGGGCTCAATGACGAGGACCGCGGTAATGATGCGGACATTCCGGCCTCACCCAGGTGACAACTCCATGTGCAAGTGCTCACCCGGCCGTGACTTGCTCCTTTCATCCAGCAACACACCTCGTGTAGATAAAAGTCAAACACGCACACAACACGCACACGCACACACACGCACGTACGCACACACACACACACACACACACACACACATACACAATGTCTATCTATCTATCTATGGCGTTGCTTCGCGAACGAAGATGAGTCGATGCTGCTGTTCACGTCCACCGCAGACACGTTGGTGGCTGTGGAGACCCATGCGGGACCGGCAAGCCCGACCACAGCGGCCGCAAGGGAAAATTCGGCCAGGGTCTAGCATGACGCCCACTCGGTTTTTTCTCCTCTGGCACTTCTCCTTCAGTGTGTTCCTGCGGGAGCTCTCCAACACTGCAGTGGCTTTATTGATGGTGTGTCGCCAAGCATCTCTGTCAGCAGCGACGGAGGTCCATTGTCGGGGATTGATGTTGCAGGAGATGAGGGCTTTCTTGAGAGAGTCTTTGTATCTCTTTTTCGGGCCCCCTTTGTCACGTCGACCAGTGGAAAGCTCACCAAATATTGCTACCTTGGGCAGGCGGTGGTTTTCCATTCTGGAAACATGGCCTGCCCAGCGCAGCTGAGATCTCAAAAGCATGGTTTCTATGCTGGTGAGTTGAGACCATTCCAAAACTTTCACATTTGTAATGTAGTCTCTCCAGTGTATCTCCAGCATCGTACGAATACAGCGTTGGTAGAAGCGTTCCAAGAGCCTCAGGTGTCGGTGGTACAGGACCCAGGATTCTGAGCCATACAGGAGTGTGCTAAGGAACACCGCTCTGTATACACTGATTTTTGTGTCCTTTCTGAGGTGTTTGTTGCTCCACACTCTCTTATACAACCTGCCAAAGGCTCTGCTGGCCTTGGCTATTCTGTTGTCCACTTCCTTGTCTATCTTGGCATCTGCCGTGATGGTGCAGCCCAGGTATGTGAACTGGCTGACAGAGCGTAGTTTGGTCTCCCCAATGTAGATGTGAAGAGGATGAGACGCTTCTCGGAGGGCAGGTTGGTGGAGGACCTCCGTCTTCATTAGGCTTACTTCCAGTCCGAAGAGCTGGGCAGCCTCTGCGAAGCTGGATGTGACTTGTTGCAAGGCTCTCCCAGAGTGTGCGACGAAGGCGGCATTGTCTGCGAAGAGGAGGTCTCTGATCGCCTGGTTTGTAGTCTTGGAGCGGGCTCTCAGGCCCCTGAGGACAAACAGGTTGCCATCTGGCCTGCATCTGACATACACCGCGTCCCCTTCAACAAGGGCGTCCATTGCCTGATTGAGCACCATGCTGAAGTAGATGAAGAAGAGGGTCGGTGCCAGGACACAGCCCTGCTTCACGCCATTGACATTGGGGAAGGGCTCTGATAGGTCACTGTTCAGTCTGACTTGCTCGTGCTGGTCCTTATGAAGCTGCAGGATGATGTTGAGGAACTTTGGGGGGCAGCCGAGCCGTTCAAGAATAAGCCACATTCCCTGCTTGTTCACGGTGTCGAAGGCCTTAGTCAGATCAACTAAGGTGATGTAAAGGCCTTTGTTTTGTTCACGGCACTTCTCTTGGAGCTGGTGGAGGACAAACACCATGTCCGTGGTGCTCCTGTTGGCCTAAATCCACATTGGCTCTCTGGGAGATGGTCCTGGGCGATGATGGGGGCCAGTCTGTTTAACAGGATTCTCGCGAGGATCTTTCAGGCGATGGAGAGCAGGGTGATCCCTCGGTAGTTTGAGCAGTCCGACTTCTCGCCTTGGTTCTTGTACAGGGTGATGATGACTGCATCTAGGAGGTCTTGAGGAAGCCGGCCTATTCCCAGCAACATACAAATAGGCGGGATTCCGTCAACTCCGGCAGCGTTTCAGCTGTTTCGTTGCCTTCTTGAGTTCTTCGATGGTAGGCAACTCATCCAATTCAGCCTCGATGGGTTGCTGAGGAATACGGAGGATGGATGGCACGTCGAAAGAGCGATCGGCATTGAAAAGAGTCCTGAAATGTTCCGACCAGCGGTTCAGGATTGACATCTTGTTGGTGAGCAGTGTCTGACCGTCGGCGCTGCGCAGCGGGCTCTGAATTTGGTAAGATGGGCCATACACTGCTTTGAGGGCTTCATAGAATCCCCCGATGTTGCCGGTATCTGCACATTGTTGGGTCCTCTCAGCAAGGTCGGTCTACCACTCATTTTGGATCAAGCGCAGTTTGTGCTGGAGGTGACTGCATATCTGACGAAAGGCAGCTTTCATTATAGGACAGGATGGCTTGGCAAGATGGGCCTGGTGTGCAAATCTCTTTCTTGCTAGTAGTTTTTGGATTTTGTCATTGTTCTCGTCGAACCAGTCTTTGTTCTTTCTGGAGGTGTAGCCTATGACTTCAGCAGCTGACTCTTAGTGCTTTTGAGCTGGTTCCAAATGGATTCAGAGCATGGGTCTTGGGGGTTGAGGCTACTTCCAGTTTCTCCAGGAGATTGTTCTGAAATATCAGTTTTACTTCTGGAGACTGGAGGCCTCTGACTTTGAGCTTTTTTACAGGGGCTCCTCTGTTTCTCGGTTTAAGCTTGAAGTAGAGCCTCAGCTTGCAGCGGACAAGGCGATGGTCAGTGTGACATTCTGCGCTTGGCATTACTCTGGTAAGCAGGACATCTTTTAGATCACGCTGGCGCACAAGGATATAGTCGATGAGGTGCCAGTACTTGGACCTCGGGTGCATCCAGGTTGTTTTCAGTCTGTTCTTCTGCTGAAAGATGGTATTGGTGATAACGAGCTCTTGCTCCATGCAAAACTCCAGCAGCAGGCATCCATTGTCATTGCAGTTGCCAATGCCGTGCTTTCCCAGAGCCCCTCTCCAGGCTTCAGAGTCCCGACCGACTCGGGCGTTGAAATCGCCGAGGAGGATAATTTTATCTTTGGCAGGGGTGTTCTGGACAATGCTTCGCAAGTCTCTGTAGAACTTGTCTTTCTCTGCTGGGTCGGCTTGAAGTGTTGGAGCGTACACGCTAAATAGCGTGACATGCTGCTGCTTCTGTAGCGGGAGGCGCATGGAGATAATGCGGTCCGAATGACCGATCGGCAGGTGTTCAAGCCTGGAGGCAATGGAGTTCTTAACCATGAAGCCGACGCCTGAGAGGCGTTTCTCTGCTGCAGGTTTGCCTGACCAGTATAGTGTGTAGCCCGCCGTGTGCTCTTGGAGACTGCCTTGCTCTGCAAGGCGTACTTCGCTGAGAGCAGCAATGTCGATGTTCAATCTTGCCAGTTCGTGAGCGATGAGAGCGGAGCGACGCTCTGGGCGATTGCTGTCAGTTTTATCAAGCATAGTTCTGATGTTCCAGCATGCAAGTTGTAGTCCTCTGGCAGGACTGGTGGTTTTTGTTTTCAATTCTTTCGTTGTGGTTCGACCGCAAATAAGATGCCCGTTGACCGCGGCAAGCCAACTGGGTGGGATGGAGACGAGCTTTTTTAGGCCACCTTTTCTAGGCCCCTCTCCGTGTGGAGCAAGCAGTGCTGACCCTAAACAGGGCTGCTTGGTCATACAGGGTGCTGCCGGGCGATGTCGTCGTCTCCGGGTCGACATCGGACGACCAATATCCTGTACCGCCTGCATGCAGGA
>JAWQFJ010030824.1:14717-32948 GCA_034096865.1 Theodoxus fluviatilis | reverse complement strand
ATATGGAGGGAGGGGATGGGGCTATATGGAGGGAGGGGATGGGGGCTATATGGAGGGAGGGGATGGGGGCTATATGGAGGGAGGGGATGGGGGCTATATGGAGGGAGGGGATGGGGGCTATATGGAGGGAGGGGATGGGGACTATATGGAGGGAGGGGATGGGGGCTATATGGAGGGAGGGGATGGGGGCTATATGGAGGGAGGGGATGGGGGCTATATGGAGGGAGGGGATGGGGGCTATATGGAGGGAGGGGATGGGGGCTATATGGAGGGAGGGGATGGGGACTATATGGAGGGAGGGGATGGGGGCTATATGGAGGGAGGGGATGGGGACTATATGGAGGGAGGGGATGGGGGACTATATGGAGGGAGGGGATGGGGACTATATGGAGGGAGGGGATGGGGATATATGGAGGGAGGGGATGGGGGCTATATGGAGGGAGGGGATGGGGGCTATATGGAGGGAGGGGATGGGGGCTATATGGAGGGAGGGGATGGGGGCTATATGGAGGGAGGGGATGGGGGCTATATGGAGGGAGGGGATGGGGGCTATATGGAGGGAGGGGATGGGGGCTATATGGAGGGAGGGGATGGGGGCTATATGGAGGGAGGGGATGGGGGCTATATGGAGGGAGGGGATGGGGGCTATATGGAGGGAGGGGATGGGGGCTATATGGAGGGAGGGATGGGGACTATATGGAGGGAGGGATGGGGGCTATATGGAGGGAGGGGATGGGGGCTATATGGAGGGAGGGGATGGGGGCTATATGGAGGGAGGGGATGGGGGCTATATGGAGGGAGGGGATGGGGACTATATGGAGGGAGGGATGGGGCTATATGGAGGGAGGGATGGGGCTATATGGAGGGAGGGAATGGGGGCTATATGGAGGGAGGGATGGGGGCTATATGGAGGGAGGGGATGGGGGCTATATGGAGGGAGGGGATGGGGGCTATATGGAGGGAGGGGATGGGGGCTATATGGAGGGAGGGGATGGGGGCTATATGGAGGGAGGGGATGGGGGCTATATGGAGGGAGGGGATGGGGGCTATATGGAGGGAGGGGATGGGGACTATATGGAGGGAGGGGATGGGGGCTATATGGAGGGAGGGGATGGGGGCTATATGGAGGGAGGGATGGGGACTATATGGAGGGAGGGGATGGGGACTATATGGAGGGAGGGGATGGGGACTATATGGAGGGAGGGGATGGGGGCTATATGGAGGGAGGGGATGGGGACTATATGGAGGGAGGGGATGGGGGCTATATGGAGGGAGGGGATGGGGACTATATGGAGGGAGGGATGGGGGCTATATGGAGGGAGGGAATGGGGGCTATATGGAGGGAGGGAATAGGGTCTATATGGAGGGAGGGGATGGGGACTATATGGAGGGAGGGATGGGGGCTATATGGAGGGAGGGGATGGGGCTATATGGAGGGAGGGGATGGGGGCTATATGGAGGGAGGGGATGGGGGCTATATGGAGGGAGGGGATGGGGACTATATGGAGGGAGGGGATGGGGACTATATGGAGGGAGGGATGGGGGCTATATGGAGGGAGGGGATGGGGGCTATATGGAGGGAGGGGATGGGGACTATATGGAGGTGGGCATGGGGACTATATGGAGGGAGGGGATGGGGACTATATGGAGGGAGGGGATGGGGACTATATGGAGGGAGGGGATGGGGACTATATGGAGGGAGGGATGGGGCTATATGGAGGGAGGGAATGGGGACTATATGGAGGGAGGGAATGGGGGCTATATGGAGGGAGGGGATGGGGGCTATATGGAGGGAGGGGATGGGGGCTATATGGAGGGAGGGGATGGGGGCTATATGGAGGGAGGGATGGGGGCTATATGGAGGGAGGGGATGGGGGCTATATGGAGGGAGGGGATGTGGGCTATATGGAGGGAGGGGATGGGGGCTATATGGAGGGAGGGAATGGGGACTATATGGAGGGAGGGGATGGGGGCTATATGGAGGGAGGGTATGGGGACTATATGGAGGGAGGGAATGGGGGCTATATGGAGGGAGGGGATGGGGGCTATATGGAGGGAGGGGATGGGGACTATATGGAGGGAGGGAATGGGGACTATATGGAGGTGGGGATGGGGACTATATGGAGGGAGGGGATGGGGACTATATGGAGGGAGGGAATGGGGCTATATGGAGGGAGGGAATGGGGGCTATATGGAGGGAGGGGATGGGGGCTATATGGAGGGAGGGGATGGGGGCTATATGGAGGGAGGGGATGGGGGCTATATGGAGGGAGGGTATGGGGACTATATGGAAGGAGGGGATGGGGGCTATATGGAGGGAGGGGATGGGGGCTATATGGAGGGAGGGTATGGGGGCTATATGGAGGGAGGGGATGGGGGCTATATGGAGGGAGGGGATGGGGACTATATGGAGGGAGGGAATGGGTGGCTATATGCAGGGAGGGATGGGGGCTATATGGAGGGAGGGGATGGGGACTATATGGAGGGAGGGGATGGGGGCTATATGGAGGGAGGGGATGGGGGCTATATGGAGGGAGGGGATGGGGGCTATATGGAGGGAGGGTAAGGGGGCTATATGGAGGGAGGGGATGGGGGCTATATGGAGAGAGGGAATGGGGGCTATATGGAGGGAGGGGATGGGGGCTATATGGAGGGAGGGGATGGGGGCTATATGGAGGAGGGGATGGGGACTATATGGAGGGAGGGAATGGGGGCTATATGGAGGGAGGGATGGGGGCTATATGGAGGGAGGGGATGGGGACTATATGGAGGGAGGGGATGGGGGCTATATGGAGGGAGGGGATGGGGGCTATATGGAGGGAGGGGATGGGGGCTATATGGAGGGAGGGGATGGGGACTATATGGAAGGAGGGGATGGGGGCTATATGAAGGGAGGGAATGGGGGCTATATGGAGGGAGGGGATGGGGGCTATATGGAGGGAGGGGATGGGGGCTATATGGAGGGAGGGGATGGGGGCTATATGGAGGGAGGGAATGGGGACTATATGGAGGGAGGGGATGGAGGCTATATGGAGGGAGGGGATGGGGGCTATATGGAGGGAGGGGATGGGGACTATATGGAGGGAGGGGGTGGGGACATATGGAGGGAGGGGATGGGGACTATATGGAGGGAGGGGATGGGGGCTACATGGAGGGAGGGGATGGGGACTATATGGAGGGAGGGGATGGGGGCTATATGAAGGGAGGGGATGGGGCTATATGGAGGGAGGGGATGGGGGCTATATGGAGGGAGGGTATGGGGACTATATGGAGGGAGGGGATGGGGGCTATATGGAGGGAGAGGATGGGGGCTATGTGGAGGGAGGGGATGGGGACTATATGGAGGGAGGGAATGGGGGCTATATGGAGGGAGGGGATGGGGGCTATATGAGGGAGGGGATGGGGACTATATGGAGGGAGGGGATGGGGGCTATATGGAGGGAGGGGATGGGGGCTATATGGAGGGAGGGGATGGGGGCTATATGGAGGGAGGGGATGGGGGCTATATGGAGGTAGAGGATGGGGGCTATATGGAGGGAGGGGATGGGGGCTATATGGAGGGAGGGGATGGGGGCTATATGAAGGGAGGGGATGGGTACTATATGGAGGGAGGGGATGGGGACTATATGGAGGGAGGGGATGGGGACTATATGGAGGGAGGGGATGGGGACTATATGGAGGGAGGGGATGGGGACTATATGGAGGGAGGGGATGGGGACTATATGGAGGAAGGGGATGGGGGCTATATGGAGGGAGGGAATGGGGACTGAGGCCGGGTGCGGCTTGTGGACAGAGGGGTACAGACATTGCCGTGGTTGATCTGCGGGGCTGCGGTCTTTTCCTCTTTACAAAGGAAGACGCATACTTTTTGAACAAAATTATGTTGAGACAGGACATCGTCTGCAGCCAAAGTCAAAGTGAAGGTGTCTGAAGCATTGAAGAACACAGTGCAAACGCGGTTGCATGTCATATCTGCAAACCCAAGTACGCAGAAGCAACGTCAAGTCAGACACTGCTGTGGTGTCACGTCCCTATACACACCCTTCCTGACTGCCTGCAGCTGTGGAGATGGATGCTTTGTCTTGGGACTTGTACAGCTCCAGCCTGCCTCCACTCTCACTTGTCAGGGAGAGGCGTTCGATAAAAGCTATCAGGTTTCCCCTCTCCTACGTTGCCAAGCATGTGTAAGTCACTCTCCCCTGGTTTCTTATCCATTAGCCTGATGATCTTCACCTCAATGATAAATTTTTTCCCCACCCCCACCCCCTCCGCTGGGCATTTTGGGAAGCCGAGGTCTGGAAGGAGCTGGGAGAGAGAGATGGGGCGTGGGGTAAAGGGGTCCTGGCAACATGTGGCCACAGATTGCCGCCAGGGCGAGGAGAGGGCAAAAACACAACCGCTAGGGACAGGCTAATCTAGGACTCAATAAGGCAGCTGCACAGTCGTGTTGGCTCTCCACTCCAGAGGTTCGAGTTCAATCACATCTGGGCGCCTTGACACCTTCAGCGTCTGTCTACCCGTCACCCGTCCTGCCTGCCTGCGTTCTGCTGTAATGCAACATCGTACTTTCACCTGGCCCGCCCTATTCTCCTCACCCGCCCCCTCCCCCCTTCTCCTCTCCCGACACTAGGGCTGTCTCTGCTTTCCCATGGCAGAATTGGGGACGGGGGAGGGAAAGGACACAAGGAGAGATAGAACGGTGGATGTAGGTGGCTGACTTATGAGGGTAAGGTGAGGGGGTGATGATGCGGAGCAAAGGGAGAAAGTATGGGTGCGAGAGTGGAGTAAAAGGGGGGTGGGGGGTGAGGTGAAGGGACAAGGAGGAGGAAGAGGATGGTGCTCGTGATGGGTTCTTGCAGGATGAGTGGTTTATGGAGGGAATGGAGGAGGAAGGCATAATGGATTCTGACGACGGAGACTCAAAGAAAGCACGGGGGTGGAATCTGGAAGAGGACCTGAGGGAAGAGGGAGCGAGAGAGAGAGACTTCGGGCTTATGACAAACAAATGGAGCGTAGTGTAAATGGGGATCTGAAACCCTTACCGCGAAGCGGATTAAGCAGGAAGACATATATATGTATACCCCATTACATATGGATCGATTAGTTTGAAGGGCCAATCTCATCTGACATTTGCTGGTGTCCATGTGGATGATCGTGATGGTTTCTTAATCTTTTTCAATGCTACTACAGCAACGAAGACAGATTTAGCAATGCACATAGACAAATTCATACCCAGGCGAGAGCAGGAAGCTTACCAAAATGAACGCGGATGACGAGAATCAGGCGTCTACAGTACCAATCGGCCGCTATTGTTATTAAAAATAATTATATAGTATGAGAGCTTTCGCTGGTGATGACGATACAACCAGGATGCGTGCCGGGGAGTGAGCGATGGCGCGTGAGAGGAACTCTACAAGTTCTGAAGAACATACGTCCGACAATGAAAAACCGATGTTGCTTTGCGCAGGAGAGAGTACATGCCCGTATTGTTTTGAACCAGTTGATCTCACTTACAGAGAAAGCGAGAACTGTAAGCAGGAAAACCTCAGCGAATGACAAAGTAGGTTCGCGCCAAAGCCAACACTGACTGGCGAGTGCGTTGAATACGCTCTCGTGCGATCGTGAATTTTATATTCTGCATCGAAACAATACATTCCTATGTGTATCAGAGATCAGAAAACCATACACATTTTTCCCTTGCCAGTATCAATAGCGCGAGCTTATGCCGTATTGCGTGGTGATTCTTTGATAAATGTGGTGAAGGTTCTGTGCTGGAATGGCGTGGCGCTTCCCAGCTGCTTACCGCCAGTCTCCTCGCCCTTGTCGTTACTTAGTTACGTGACGTAGTCAGGGTGAATTCATCTTTGAAGTGTCACATGATCTCATTCTCGCCGCTTCCAGACAGTGGAGTACATTGTAGTCAGTTCTCGAAGATTCTTGAACCTGTAAAAAAGTATGTATGCAGAGCCCGACGAGAGACGGGAAAGTGCACATGACAGAAAAAGGTGAAAGCCTAAGAAGATATGTGATTGCAAACACTTCTCCATTAGGAGTGATCCGTCCTCTCCGGGTATGTGCCCTTGCAGTGAGGTGTACACCAGAAAGTACACATCAGAGAATACACACCAGAGAGTACACACCAGAGAGTACACACCAGAGAGTACACACCAGACAGTACACACCAGAGAGTAAGCACCAGAGAGCATTCTGAACACAAGAGATATAGTATCTCTGACACAGGTTGGTCACGTGACTTCGGCTTCACATTCCAATGATTTTACCAATCAAAATTCAACATGATCAAAATACCATTGAGAGTAAAAAGAGACGATTCTATTTCACTCCAATTATTTATCCCGATAGATAAACACAAATTTGGTGTTCTAATAAAACTAATCTATGAGATTTTCAGGAAATCATTTGAGAACTACTTTTAGCGCGAACGTCGTCTATAAGGTTGCAAACTGCCTTCAGCACGTGCGCGAGTGTGTATACACGCAATCTTTGGAACTAGTATAAACGCAGCGAAAAGGATTCCTAAGGCTCCGGGCTGGTTTCGTGAATCTATGGTTATACTCTCGCAAGTAAATGCTTTCTGGCCGGAACCTGTGGTCTAACTGCCTTCACACTGTTTGACAAGCTGCTTGATTCCACACTTCTTCTTCTTCTTCTTCTTAGGTTTAGGCAGCCAACACCAACATGCTGGTGAAACTGCTGCACTTGGGGGTTCCGGGGGGATGGGGGGGGGGGTGGAGGAAGGGATGGGTGGGTGGGGGGGAGAGGGATAGGCGGGGGAGGGGGAGGTTTTAGATCAGATCAGCCATCCTGGCCTGGAAGGCTGCCAGGGATGGCGCTGTCACTGAGTCCTCGGGCAGCCCATTCCATTCTACGGTGGTGCGAGGGAAGAAGCTCATCTGTCTGTAGGTGGTTTTGTGGGAGAGGGTTTTGTAGTTCAGGCAGTGGGAGTGGCGGGAGCTGCGTATGGGTGGAAAGGCGGTGGGGGGGCATTTGGTGTTGATGGTCGTCAGGCCATAGTGGAACTTGTAGAAGGCGCTTAGTCTCGCCCGCTTCCTTCTTCTAGCCATGGATGGCCATTTCAAGTCCACCAGCATCCCTCCCACACTAGAAGTTTGTCTAAAGCGGTTGGACACCCACCTAGCGGCTCGTCGCTGCACTTTCTCAATGGCCTCGATGTCATCGGCCGTATGGGGATCCCACACTGGAGCGGCATATTCCAACACGGGGCGGACAAGCGCTTTATAGGTGGCAGCTTTGGTGTTCTTGTTGTGGATTTTGATGTTTCGTCGAAGGAAGCCAAGTGTCTTGTTGGCTTTACTAGTGATTTTACTGATATGTGGGCCCCATCTCAGATCTTTGGAGAGTGTGACGCCAAGGTACACCACTTGGGGCTCTTCCTGCAACTGATGGCCATGGAGATGGTACCCACGTTTCCTGGTGGTTCGGCTGCGGGTCATGTGGACTGCGGAGCATTTCTCGGGGTGGAAGGTCATCTTCCAGCGCTGCTCCCACTTCGCCAGTTTGTCCAGGTCAATCTGGAGGGCATCTTGGTCTTGGTCGCTTGAGACGTCCTTATGGCAGGCTGTATCATCAGCGAAGAGTCTGGCTTGTGAGGTCAGGTTGGTCGGAAGGTCGTTGATGTAAAGCAGAAACAGTAAAGGCCCCAGGACTGAGCCCTGGGGGACGCCTGACTCTACAGGGACGAGTCCGGAACTTGTGCCATTGACGACCACAACCTGCTTCCTGTCACTTAGGAAATTCTTAATCCAGTTGTTGGTCCCGCCGGAGATGCCATAGTGGCGTAGCTTGTGGACGAGTAGACTGTGGCTGACCTTGTCGAAGGCCTTAGAGAAGTCCAGTACGAGAAGGTCCGTCTGGAATCCATGCTCAAGCGCCTCTGAGGCCTCGTCCAGGAAACCGAGGAGCTGGGTCTCGCATGAGTGACCGCGTCGGAAGCCATGTTGTTCTGGGCAGAGGATGTTGAATCTCTCGCAGTAGTTCATGATGTTGCTCACGATAATGTGTTCAAGCACTTTGCATAGTACGCTAGTAAGGCTGATAGGTCGATAGTTCTCAGCCTTGTAGCGCTCGCCCTTCGTGTATCGACTGATCTAGAAGGAAGATTTTACTGACTGTTGTCTGTGTTGAACGTTAATCGAGTGGAAGTTTCTTCTGTAGGAATCCGTCCGATTCCGAAGTTCGATATCATCGGAGAGCTCAGAAGCAGTTTTTCTAAGTTTAATTCTTCTAAGCATACATTAAATTAATGATTCCTCATCAGTAAAAGCAGTCAGCGGGTTTCTGGGCGTATCGTACTATCGGTCCAAAAGATTATCATTATGCAGATGGGATTGGTTGCCTTACTCGCACAATGAAGCAGAATTGTTGCTGTTGTATTCAAAGTCCTTATAATTAGTAGAGTTCACAATAATACACTCTTGTGATTCGAATTTTACCGCATACAAGTTTTACATTTATGGGAAATCGATGTTTAGAAAATGAATTGACGAAAAGATGGCTGCCAGTATCGAGTGTATCACAACAAGCGGAGGAATACACTCAACGATGTGGTATGCCATTCAGTGTGGCTGATACTCAGTGTTCAGAATGGTGGTATGCATGTTATGGAAGAATTAAGGCTATCTCGTGACCAACCTGTCGCTGAGACTATATTCACTATAGTCTCAGCCACGCTGAATGACCAGAGAGTACACACCAGAAAGTACACACCAGAGAGTACACACCAGAAAGTACACACCAGAAAGTACACACCAGAGAGTACACACCAGAAAGTACACACCAGAGAGTACACACCAGAGAGTACACACCAGAGAGTACACACCAGAGAGTACACACCAGAGAGTACACACCAGAGAGTACACACCAGAGAGTACACACCAGAGAGTACACACCAGAGAGTACACACCAGAGAGTACACACCAGAGAGTACACACCAGAGAGTACACACCAGAGAGTACACACCAGAGAGTACACACCAGAGAGTACACACCAGAGAGTACACACCAGAGAGTACACACCAGAGAGTACACACCAGAGAGTACACACCAGAGAGTACACACCAGAGAGTACACACCAGAGAGTACACACCAGAGAGTACACACCAGAGAGTACACACCAGAAGAGTACACACCAGAGAGTACACACCAGAGAGTACACACCAGAGAGTACACACCAGAGAGTACACACCAGAGAGTACACACCAGAGAGTACACACCAGAGAGTACACACCAGAGAGTACACACCAGAGAGTACACACCAGAGAGTACACACCAGAGAGTACACACCAGAGAGTACACACCAGAGAGTACACACCAGAGAGTACACACCAGAGAGTACACACCAGAGAGTACACACCAGAGAGTACACACCAGAGAGTACACACCAGAAAGTACACACCAGAGAGTACACACCAGAAAGTACACACCAGAGAGTACACACCAGAGAGTACACACCAGAGAGTACACACCAGAGAGTACACACCAGAGAGTACACACCACAGAGTACACACCAGAAAGTACACACCAGAGAGTACACACCAGAGAGTACACACCAGAGAGTACACACCAGAGAGTACACATCAGAGAGTACACACCAGAGAGTACACACCAGAGAGTACACATCAGAGAGTACACACCAGAGAGTACACACCAGAGTGTACACATCAGAGAGTACACACCAGAGAGTACACACCACAGAGTACACACCACAGAGTACACACCTGAGAGTACACACCACAGAGTACACACCAGAGAGTACACATCAGAGAGTACACACCAGAGAGTACACACCAGAGTGTACACATCAGAGAGTACACACCAGAAAGTACACACCAGAGAGTTCACACCAGAAAGTACACACCAGATAGTACACACCAGAGAGTACACACCAGAGAGTACACACCACAGAGTACACACCAGAAAGTACACACCAGAGAGAACATACCAGAGAATACACAGCAGAGAGTACACACCACAGAGTACACACCAGAGAGTACACACCAGAGAGTACACACCAGAGAGTACACACCACAGAGTACACACCAGAAAGTACACACCAGAAAGTACACACCAGATAGTACACACCAGAAAGTACACACCAGAGAGTACACACCAGAGAGTACACACCAGAGAGTACACACCACAGAGTACACACCAGAGAGTACACACCAGAGAGTACACACCAGAGAGTACACACCAGAGAGTACACACCAGAGAGTACACACCACAGAGTACACACCACAGAGTACACACCACAGAGTACACACCACAGAGTACACACCAGAGAGTACACACCAGAGAGTACACACCAGAGAACACACAAGAGAGTACACACCAGAGAGTACACACCAGAGAGTACACACCAGAGAGTACACACCAAAAAGTACACACCAGAAAGTACACACCAGAGAGTACACACCAGAGAGTACACACCAGAGAGTACACACCGGAGAGTACACACCACAGAGTACACATCAGAGAGTACACACCAGAGAGTACACAGCAGAGAGTACACAGCAGAGAGTACACACCACAGAGTACACACCACAGAGTACACACCACAGGTACACACCACAGAGTACACACCACAGAGTACACACAGAGAGTACACCTGAGAGTACACACCAGAGAGTACACACCAGAGAGTACACACCAGAGAGAACATACCAGAAAGTACACACCAGAGAGTACACATCAGAGAGTACACATCAGAGAGTACACACCAGAGAGCACACACTAGAGAGTACACACCAGAGAGTACACACCACAGAGTACACACCACAGAGTACACATCAGAGAGTACACACCAGAGAGTACACTCCAGAGAGTACACACCAGAGAGTACACACCTGAGAGTACACACCAGAGAGTACACACCAGAGAGTACACTCCAGAGAGTACACACCAGAGAGTACACACCAGAGAGTACACACCAGAGAGTACACATCAGAGAGTACACTCCAGAGAGTACACACCAGAGAGTACACACATGAGAGTACACACCAGAGAGTACACACCACAGAGTACACACCAGAGAGTACACATCAGAGAGTACACTCCAGAGAGTACACACCAGAGAGTACACTCCAGAGAGTACCCACCAGAGAGTACACACCAGAGAGAACACATCAGAGAGTACACACCAGAGAGTACACACCAGAGAGTACACACCAGAGAGTACCCACCAGAGAGTACACACCAGAGAGAACATACCAGAAAGTACACACCAGAGAGTACACACCAGAGAGTACACACCACAGAGTACACACCAGAGAGTACACACCAGAGAGTACACACCAGAGAGTACACACCACAGAGTACACACCACAGAGAACACACCAGAGAGTACACATCAGAGAGTACACACCAGAGAGTACACATCAGAGAGAACATACCAGAAAGTACACATTACAGAGTACACATCAGAAAGTACACACCAGAGAGTTCACACCAGAGAGTACACACCAGAGAGTACACACCAGAGAGTACACACCAGAGAGAACATACCAGAAAGTACACACCAGAGAGTACACACCAGAGAGTACACACCAGAGAGTACACACCAGAAAGTACACACCACAGAGTACACATCAGAGAGTACACACCAGAGAGTACACACCAGAGAGTACACTCCAGAGAGAACATACCAGAGAGTACACACCAGAGAGTACACATCAGAGAGTACACACCAGAGAGTATACACCAGAAAGTACACACCACAGAGTACACATCAGAGAGTACACACCAGAGTACACACCAGAGAGTACACTCCAGAGAGTACACTCCAGAGAGTACACTCCACAGAGTACACTCCAGAGAGTACACACCAGAGAGTACACACCACAGAGTACACACCACAGAGTACACACCAGAGAGCTCACACCACAGAGTACACATCAGAGAGTACACACCAGAGAGTACACACCAGAGAGTACACACCAGAGAGTACACACCACAGAGTACACACCAGAGAGTACACACCAGAGACTACACACCAGAGAGTACACACCAGAGAGTACACACCACAGAGTACACACCACAGAGTACACACCAGAGAGTACACACCAGAAAGTACACACCAGAGAGTACACACCAGAAAGTACACACCAGAGAGTACACACCTGAGAGTACACACCTGAGAGTACACACCAGAGAGTACACACCACAGAGTACACACCAGAGAGTACACACCTGAGAGTACACACCAGAGAGTACACACCACAGAGTACACACCAGAGAGTACACACCACAGAGTACACACCAGAAAGTACACACCAGAGAGTACACACCAGAGAGTACACACCAGAGAGTACACACCAGAAAGTACACACCAGAGAGTACACACCAGAGAGTACACACCAGAAAGTACACACCAGAGAGTACACACCAGAAAGTACACACCAGAGAGTACACACCTGAGAGTACACACCTGAGAGTACACACCAGAGAGTACACACCAGAGAGTACACACCACAGAGTACACATCAGAGAGTACACACCAGAGAGTACACAGCAGAGAGTACACAGCAGAGAGTACACACCGCAGAGAGTACACACCACAGAGTACACACCACAGAGTACACACCACAGAGTACACACCACAGAGTACACACCAGAGAGTACACACCTGAGAGTACACACCAGAGAGTACACACCAGAGAGTACACACCAGAGAGAACATACCAGAAAGTACACACCAGAGAGTACACATCAGAGAGTACACATCAGAGAGTACACACCAGAGAGCACACACTAGAGAGTACACACCAGAGAGTACACACCACAGAGTACACACCACAGAGTACACATCAGAGAGTACACAGCAGAGTACACTCCAGAGAGTACACACCAGAGAGTACACACCTGAGAGTACACACCCGAGAGTACACACCAGAGAGTACACTCCAGAGAGTACACACCAGAGAGTACACACCAGAGAGTACACACCAGAGAGTACACATCAGAGAGTACACTCCAGAGAGTACACACTAGAGAGTACACTCCAGAGAGTACACACCAGAGAGTACACACCTGAGAGTACACACCAGAGAGTACACACCACAGAGTACACACCACAGAGTACACATCAGAGAGTACACTCCAGAGAGTACACACCAGAGAGTACACACCAGAGAGTACACACCAGAGAGTACCCACCAGAGAGTACACACCAGAGAGAACACACCAGAAAGTACACACCAGAGAGTACACACCAGAGAGTACACACCACAGAGTACACACCAGAGAGTACACACCAGAGAGTACACACCAGAGAGTACACACCACAGAGTACACACCACAGAGAACACACCAGAGAGTACACATCAGAGAGTACACACCAGAGAGTACACATCAGAGAGAACATACCAGAAAGTACACATTACAGAGTACACATCAGAAAGTACACACCAGAGAGTTCACACCAGAGAGTACACACCAGAGAGTACACACCAGAGAGTACACACCAGAGAGAACATACCAGAAAGTACACACCAGAGAGTACACACCAGAGAGTACACACCAGAGAGTACACACCAGAAAGTACACACCACAGAGTACACATCAGAGAGTACACACCAGAGAGTACACACCAGAGAGTACACTCCAGAGAGAACATACCAGAGAGTACACACCAGAGAGTACACATCAGAGAGTACACACCAGAGAGTACACACCAGAAAGTACACACCACAGAGTACACATCAGAGAGTACACACCAGAGAGTACACACCAGAGAGTACACTCCAGAGAGTACACTCCAGAGAGTACACTCCGCAGAGTACACTCCAGAGAGTACACACCAGAGAGTACACACCACAGAGTACACACCACAGAGTACACACCAGAGAGTTCACACCACAGAGTACACATCAGAGAGTACACACCAGAGAGTACACACCAGAGAGTACACACCAGAGAGTACACACCAGAGAGTACACACCAGAGAGTACACACCAGAGAGTACACACCAGAGAGTACACACCAGAGACTACACACCAGAGAGTACACACCAGAGAGTACACACCACAGAGTACACACCAGAGAGTACACACCAGAGAGTACACACCAGAAAGTACACACCAGAGAGTACACACCAGAAAGTACACACCATAGAGTACACACCTGAGAGTACACACCTGAGAGTACACACCGGAGAGTACACACCACAGAGTACACACCTGAGAGTACACACCAGAGAGTACACACCACAGAGTACACACCAGAGAGTACACACCACAGAGTACACACCAGAAAGTACACACCTGAGAGTACACACCACAGAGTACACACCAGAGAGTACACACCAGAAAGTACACACCAGAGAGTACACACCAGAGAGTACACACCAGAAAGTACACACCAGAGAGTACACACCAGAAAGTACACACCAGAGAGTACACACCTGAGAGTACACACCTGAGAGTACACACCAGAGAGTACACACCAGAGAGTACACACCACAGAGTACACACCAGAGAGTACACACCAGAGAGTACACACCAGAGAGTACACACCAGAAAGTACACACCAGAGAGTACACATCAGAGAGTACACACCAGAGAGTACACACCAGAGAGTACACATGAGAGTGTACACACCAGAGAGTACACACCAGAGTGTACACATCAGAGAGTACACACCAGAGAGTACACACCACAGAGTACACACCACAGAGTACACACCTGAGAGTACACACCACACAGTACACACCAGAGAGTACACATCAGAGAGTACACACCAGAGAGTACACACCAGAGTGTACACATCAGAGAGTACACACCAGAAAGTACACACCAGAGAGTTCACACCAGAAAGTACACACCAGATAGTACACACCAGAGAGTACACACCAGAGAGTACACACCACAGAATACACACCAGAAAGTACACACCAGAGAGAACATACCAGAGAATACACAGCAGAGAGTACACACCACAGAGTACACACCAGAGAGTACACACCAGAGAGTACACACCAGAGAGTACACACCACAGAGTACACACCAGAAAGTACACACCAGAAAGTACACACCAGATAGTACACACCAGAAAGTACACACCAGAGAGTACACACCAGAGAGTACACACCAGAGAGTACACACCACAGAGTACACACCAGAGAGTACACACCAGAGAGTACACACCAGAGAGTACACACCAGAGAGTACACACCAGAGAGTACACACCACAGAGTACACACCACAGAGTACACACCACAGAGTACACACCACAGAGTACACACCAGAGAGTACACACCAGAGAGTACACACCCGAGAACACACAAGAGAGTACACACCAAAGAGTACACACCAGAGAGTACACACCAGAGAGAACACACCAAAAAGTACACACCAGAAAGTACACACCAGAGAGTACACACCAGAGAGTACACACCAGAGAGTACACACCGGAGAGTACACACCACAGAGTACACATCAGAGAGTACACACCAGAGAGTACACAGCAGAGAGTACACAGCAGAGAGTACACACCGCAGAGAGTACACACCACAGAGTACACACCACAGGGTACACACCACAGAGTACACACCACAGAGTACACACCAGAGAGTACACACCTGAGAGTACACACCAGAGAGTACACACCAGAGAGTACACACCAGAGAGAACATACCAGAAAGTACACACCAGAGAGTACACATCAGAGAGTACACATCAGAGAGTACACACCAGAGAGCACACACTAGAGAGTACACACCAGAGAGTACACACCACAGAGTACACACCAGAGAGTACACACCAGAGAGTACACTCCAGAGAGTACACACCAGAGAGTACACACCTGAGAGTACACACCAGAGAGTACACACCAGAGAGTACACTCCAGAGAGTACACACCAGAGAGTACACACCAGAGAGTACACACCAGAGAGTACACATCAGAGAGTACACTCCAGAGAGTACACACCAGAGAGTACACACATGAGAGTACACACCAGAGAGTACACACCACAGAGTACACACCAGAGAGTACACATCAGAGAGTACACTCCAGAGAGTACACACCAGAGAGTACACTCCAGAGAGTACCCACCAGAGAGTACACACCAGAGAGAACACATCAGAGAGTACACACCAGAGAGTACACACCAGAGAGTACACACCAGAGAGTACCCACCAGAGAGTACACACCAGAGAGAACATACCAGAAAGTACACACCAGAGAGTACACACCAGAGAGTACACACCACAGAGTACACACCAGAGAGTACACACCAGAGAGTACACACCAGAGAGTACACACCACAGAGTACACACCACAGAGAACACACCAGAGAGTACACATCAGAGAGTACACACCAGAGAGTACACATCAGAGAGAACATACCAGAAAGTACACATTACAGAGTACACATCAGAAAGTACACACCAGAGAGTTCACACCAGAGAGTACACACCAGAGAGTACACACCAGAGAGTACACACCAGAGAGAACATACCAGAAAGTACACACCAGAGAGTACACACCAGAGAGTACACACCAGAGAGTACACACCAGAAAGTACACACCACAGAGTACACATCAGAGAGTACACACCAGAGAGTACACACCAGAGAGTACACTCCAGAGAGAACATACCAGAGAGTACACACCAGAGAGTACACATCAGAGAGTACACACCAGAGAGTATACACCAGAAAGTACACACCACAGAGTACACATCAGAGAGTACACACCAGAGTACACACCAGAGAGTACACTCCAGAGAGTACACTCCAGAGAGTACACTCCACAGAGTACACTCCAGAGAGTACACACCAGAGAGTACACACCACAGAGTACACACCACAGAGTACACACCAGAGAGCTCACACCACAGAGTACACATCAGAGAGTACACACCAGAGAGTACACACCAGAGAGTACACACCAGAGAGTACACACCACAGAGTACACACCAGAGAGTACACACCAGAGACTACACACCAGAGAGTACACACCAGAGAGTACACTCCAGAGAGAACATACCAGAGAGTACACACCAGAGAGTACACATCAGAGAGTACACACCAGAGAGTATACACCAGAAAGTACACACCACAGAGTACACATCAGAGAGTACACACCAGAGTACACACCAGAGAGTACACTCCAGAGAGTACACTCCAGAGAGTACACTCCACAGAGTACACTCCAGAGAGTACACACCAGAGAGTACACACCACAGAGTACACACCACAGAGTACACACCAGAGAGCTCACACCACAGAGTACACATCAGAGAGTACACACCAGAGAGTACACACCAGAGAGTACACACCAGAGAGTACACACCACAGAGTACACACCAGAGAGTACACACCAGAGACTACACACCAGAGAGTACACACCAGAGAGTACACACCACAGAGTACACACCACAGAGTACACACCAGAGAGTACACACCAGAAAGTACACACCAGAGAGTACACACCAGAAAGTACACACCAGAGAGTACACACCTGAGAGTACACACCTGAGAGTACACACCAGAGAGTACACACCACAGAGTACACACCAGAGAGTACACACCTGAGAGTACACACCAGAGAGTACACACCACAGAGTACACACCAGAGAGTACACACCACAGAGTACACACCAGAAAGTACACACCAGAGAGTACACACCAGAGAGTACACACCAGAGAGTACACACCAGAAAGTACACACCAGAGAGTACACACCAGAGAGTACACACCAGAAAGTACACACCAGAGAGTACACACCAGAAAGTACACACCAGAGAGTACACACCTGAGAGTACACACCTGAGAGTACACACCAGAGAGTACACACCAGAGAGTACACACCACAGAGTACACATCAGAGAGTACACACCGCAGAGAGTACACACCACAGAGTACACACCACAGAGTACACACCACAGAGTACACACCACAGAGTACACACCAGAGAGTACACACCTGAGAGTACACACCAGAGAGTACACACCAGAGAGTACACACCAGAGAGAACATACCAGAAAGTACACACCAGAGAGTACACATCAGAGAGTACACATCAGAGAGTACACACCAGAGAGCACACACTAGAGAGTACACACCAGAGAGTACACACCACAGAGTACACACCACAGAGTACACATCAGAGAGTACACAGCAGAGTACACTCCAGAGAGTACACACCAGAGAGTACACACCTGAGAGTACACACCAGAGAGTACACACCA
>JAWQFJ010030824.1:10000-14701 GCA_034096865.1 Theodoxus fluviatilis | reverse complement strand
AGTACACACCAGAGAGTACACACCAGAGAGTACACACCAGAGAGTACACACCAGAAAGTACACACCACAGAGTACACACCAGAGAGTACACACCAGAGAGTACACACGTGAGATACAGCGTTCTAGGAGAGAGCGCACAACAGAGACAGAAGACTCACAGATAACAGCGATTGTGTTCTCCTAGTTAGAGTGAAGTTATTATGGTAATATTGAATACTGATTTTTGTCGTTAAAGGTTTTCCGAAAACGATCATCAGATTTCGTGGACTTGGACTTCCTGGCGCAAGCTTGGAGGACCCAGGTCCATATAGGACTTTGCGAAGGGGACACGTCGCAACACAAGCATCTGTCAAATCAACAGCCTTGCGAGTCGGGCATTCAGTAACACTCCTATTTTCAAAAAGGAGAGTCAGTTTCTAATGATCCAGGGAATTCCATTAAGAAAAAAAAGTTATTGGGGATATGTCTTTCTAAGAAAATGAATTCCATGTTTCATATACACAACTATATAAAGCAAGTGCAGCGCACAGCTGAGGCTGCATCTGTGTGGATTTGGCGCAAGAGCCAATGCCCACGTGGGCAGTAACTTTTGCCTGATACACAAATACCCCCGCAGGCACACACTGATTGGGACCGCCCATGGCCAAGAAAGCTCCACGGACTGGGTTCTAGCTAAAGAGTGTCGCGCGGCAGCTGCGACATGCGAACTGAGATGATAAAATTAGGAAAAGCTGGAAATGAGAGCGGAGATGAGCATTCAAATCACCGTGATGCTGCAGGATTCAGCCACCACTCTTGATTTAGGAATGCTTTTTTATAGCAGTCTTTCCCGTAAACTGTGCCTATCTATGTTTAATGATTTTGACCAGTTGGTGCCTTTGTGACTGCTGTGAACTAATGGCTACTTGGGAAAATAATAGTATACCATTTAATAACTTCATCATCTCAAAAACATGTTCAAAGAAAACTCCTTTCAGATAATTTTGCCTTTTGTGTTTTTGTTCCATTTACTTACTATACACAGAATCCTCAAACCTTTGTTCTTCAGTATTGATTCACTTGTATTTACGCGTAAAGACAGATGGCTAAAAAACAAAATGTAACAATTCAACTTCCATGAAGTATCACTTATAGATATGCATGAATTCATCAGCATACATGGGCTCGATGATACATAATGACTGTAATTACCCTCGAGTTTTATTTTTGCCACGTTCGGGCAATGTACTGTTCCCGAGTCTGCAGCCTCCAATGTCATCGATGCAGTTGATAATCGGACAGAGGGCACACGAGCGAGTTTTAGCTGAAGCCCCTTCTAAAACCAAAATGCCACTCCTGGTAGTCAGGTTAGTCATCAGGCGTAAGATGTGCCAAACACACATTACTCTGCTTATTGCCATGGATAAAAACCGCTGGTGCTGAGCCTCCAGGTTTTGGCATTAAAAAAATAAAATTAAAAAAAGATCGGGTTCGAACCCGCAACCTCTCGAGAAAAGAGGGGGAAACACACACACACACACACACACACACACACACACACACACACACACACACACACACACACACACACACACACAAACACAAAAAACCAGATCGGGTTCGAACCCACAACCTCTCGAAAAAAGAGAGAGAAAAAATTTTCAGCGCAGAATCGAACCTGTTCACGCATGACCAAGAGTCCAACGCTCTACCAAATGTGCCATTGGAGAACTGGTATGACTTAGTGTTTGTAAAGCATTTATAACGTTCTTTTCCGTAAACCGCCTTGGTTCGTATTTTGCACTGTAAATTGTAGAAAAATGGATGATAGTTCATGAAATTTGAGTGGTCTTGTACATTTTAGGATACTCAAGGTCTATTTCTGCCAAGTTTAATATCGATTCACTGCCATTAAATGGCCACGCATTTCGCCATTCCGTCAACTGACATTTTAGGGGGGGTGTTTTCGAGTTTACGACCTAAATAAATCACTTTCTTTTCAAACCATTCAATCGGACCTAACTTCCAGTAAGTGTGCAAAACGTCAAGGAAATCCGTCCAGTAGTTTGTGAGATATCAGCCGTTAAGTCGGGACTGACAGACATACATACAGATACAATTACGTCATGTTATTCGACGTCAAATGATCACGTCACACATTTTGCATTTCGCCATTCCGTCAATTGACATTTTAGGGGGGTATTTTCGAGTTTACGACCTAAAAAAATCACTTTCTTTTCAAACCTCGATTCTGAAAATTTGATACATTCAATCGGACCTAACTTCCAGTAAGTGTGCAAAATGTCAAGGAAATCCGTCCCGTAGTGTTTGAGAAATCAGCCGTTAAGTCGGGACAGACAGACAGACACACACACACACACACACACACACACACACACACACACACACACACACACACACACACACACACACACACACACACACACACACACACACACACACACAGATAAAGTCTGTAGGACCTCCAGTAAACCTGGAGGGATAAAGTCTGTAGGACCTCCAGTAAACCTGGAGGGATAAAACCTTGTCTCATCGTTCGGATGAAGCGATTCAGCGTGACCATTAGTTTTTGTCACTTGGATATTCGTGCAACGAGACAACAGGTTTCTTCTCATTGCCACAACCACCTACTACACACCTTGCTGGCATGGTAGGCGGAAATGATGAATTCCAAAACACGTTGCTGACAAGTGAATTTCGATGCAGTCGTGTGTGCTGATTGGAGCGCTCTCCTGTTGGTGACGCCACGTGCTCGCACAGCCCTGATTCCGGTGTCACAGATCTCAGGTTTGGTGTGGGCCACAAGCTTTAAGACAAAGTCTGACGTAGATTGCTCTTGTACAGGAGGATATTCTTTTTACAATGAGGTAACAGTAACGCGTCACGAGCAATGACGAAACAGTGACACATAACTAGCAATGACGAAACAGTGACACATAACGAGCAATGACGAAACAGTGACACATAACGAGCAATGCCACAACAGTGACACATAACGAGCAATGACGAAACAGTGACACATAACGAGCAATGACGAAACAGTGACATATAATGAGCAATGACGAAACAGTGACACATAACGGGCAATGACGAAACAGTGACAAATAACTGGCAATGCCGCAACAGTGACACATAGCGAGCAATAACGAAACAGTGACACATAACGAGCAATGACGAAGCAGTGTCACATAACGAGCAATGACGCACTAGTGACACAGAACGAGCGATGACGCAACAGTGACACATAACGAGCAATGACGAAACAGTGACACATTACGAGCAATGATGCAATAGTGTCACATAACGAGCAATGACGCAACAGTGACACATAACGAGTAATGACGAAACAGTAACACATAACGAGCAATGACGCAACAGTGACACATAACGAGCAATTACGAAACAGTAACACATAACGAGCAATGACGTAATAGTGACGCTAAACCAGCAGTGACGGAGGAGGAGGAGGAGGAGGAGGAGGAGGAAGGAGGAAGGAGGAAGGAGAAAGGAGGAGGAGGTGGAGGAGGAGGAGGAGGAGGAGGAGGAGGAGGAGGAGGAGGAGGAGGAGGAGGAGGAGGAGGAGGAGGAGGAGGAGGAGGAGGAGGAGGAGGAGGAGGAGGAGGAGGAGGAGGAGGAGGAGGAGGAGGAAGGAGGAAGGAGGAAGGAGGAAGGAGGAAGGAGGAAGGAGGAGGAGGAAGGAGGAGGAGGAGGAGGAGGAGGAGGAGGAGGAGGAGGAGGAGGAGGAGGAGGAGGAGGAGGAGGAGGAGGAGGAGGAGGAGGAGGAGGAGGAGGAGGAGAGGAAGGAGGAAGAGGGACGGAGGAGGAGGACGGACGGAGGAGAAAGAAGGAGGGAGAAGGAAGAGGGAAGGAGGAGGAGGAGGGAGGGAGGAAGTGAGAATGAGGAGGGACGGAGGAGAAGGAGGGACGGGAGATACGGAGGAAGGGAGGGAAGAGAAGGATCGAGGGAGGAGGAGGAGGAGGGAGAGAGGAGGAGGAGGAGGAGGAGGGAGAGGGGCGGGAGGAGGGATTGAGAAAGAGAGAGGTAGGGAGGGAGAGAGGGAGAGAGGGAGTAGGAGAAGGATGAGGAGGGAGGGAGGAAGGAGGAGAGAGGGAGGAGGAGGAGGGAAGGAGGGAGGAGGAGAAGGGAGGGAGAAGGAGTAGAGACTGAGGAGGAGAAGTAGGGAGGGAGGGGGAAGGAAGAGGAGGAGGGAGGGAGGGAGGAGGAGGGAGGGATCGAGGAGGAGGGAGGGAGGGAGGAGGAGGGAGGAGGAAGGGGGACAGAGGAGGAGGACGGACGGAGGAGAAAGAAGGAGGGACTACAGGGAGGTGACTCCCATATTATTTCCGGCAGGGGAGACGGCTTTTCACGGGAAAAAACATTTTTGAACGCTACATTATGTGTTAAACGACACAAATGCACCAAAAACACAAAAACTCGTAAAGCAACTAATGCGTCGTTTGTCGGGATATATTCCATGCGAAGAACAGGTGCAGGAGCGGTAAATCGCATAAAGAGAGAGCCGGGCAGATAACTCTGCGACGAATTCCGGTTCATACTTTGGAACGGTTCATACTTTGGAACGCTACAAGGCCTGTGGTATGCGCGAACGGAAGCAGTCCCCCGCAGTTCCACTGGGCTGGAGTAGCAACTGCAGCACGCCGTGTCTGTCCTTCCAATGAAAATCGTCTGACAACTTTGCC
>JAWQFJ010030823.1:60000-62790 GCA_034096865.1 Theodoxus fluviatilis | reverse complement strand
TACTCCTATTGGTCTACAGAATCAAGTTAACCATTTAAAGACAGCTGCTGACAGGCTGGGTCTAGTTATTAACACAGAAAAAACAAAGGTGGTGGTATATAGACTAGGAGGACATCTATCTAAGCACGAGAAATGGACCATCGGGGATACAGAGCTGGAAGTAGTCAGTGAGTACCGGTACCTAGGTAATAAACTGTCCACCAAACTCCGTACAAGTGTAATCCAAACAGATATAGCATGTAGAGCTAAAGCTGCACTTATGCTTTTGATTAGAGCACTCAGAAAAGTAGCCCACGTAACCCCCCAAATATTTTACAAGCTGTTCGATGCTCAGATTCAGCCCATGCTTTTATATGGTGCAGAGGTATGGGGCTCAAATGAATGCAAGTTAATAGAAGGTGTACATCTCTATGCAATTAAGAAATTTTTGAATGTCTCTCCTCGCACTCCTAATGATGTGGTATATGGAGATACGGGACGATTTCCTTTGTATGTGAATGCCCAGATGCGCGTGATCAAATACTGGTTGAAGATTTTAAAAATGGATGAAAGTAGATTGCCAAACAAAATGTACAAAATGATGCTATGTACATCCCATGATTGGGCCACTAAGGTTAAACGCATCTTGATCGATTGTGATTTGGAGAGGGTATGGACCGAACAGAGAGTCAGTGATGAGACTGCGTTTTTTAAGAGACTGAGGGAAAAACTGATGTACAAGTTCAGTTCAGATTGGGAACAAAGAATACTGAAGAGTAACAGGTATACTTTTTACAGAGAGATCAAGAAGGGATGGGGTGTAGAGCAATATCTGTATGACATAGACAAAAAATATTCAGGGACGTATTTATTAAATTCCGAATGGGTATTTCTGAACTGTACATCCATAAATGGAGATACGTTCCTGATGCAGTAGCAATGTTGTGTCCTCTGTGTAGAGAAGAATTTGAAACTGAAACACATTTTCTTCTCAGATGTCCTGCATTGTACGATCTGAGAGAACACTATATTCTGAAATTCATAGACGTAAATTGCGACAACCCTACCGAATTCATCATGTCATCAAAGCAAAAGTATGTCATAAGATCGACAAGCATTTATTTGTATAAAGCACTTATGCGCAGAAGGGAAGCGATAGATTTGCCTGAACAGAATACTTTCTATACGGAGTAGATTGCAATGTAACCTGCCGAAGGAGAAAGTATCATTATAGCTTTTGATTAAGTAGATTTCATGGTACACTGTATCATTTGAAAAGGGCCGGAGGCCTGATCAATAAACCATTCGTTCGTTCGTTCGTTCTCTCTCTCTCTCTCTCTCACACACACACACACACACACATACACACACACGTACACACACACACACACACACACACACACACACACACACACACACACACACACGCGCGCGCGCGCGCACAGACATAGACACAGATACAATGACAAACACACTCACAGATACATAGATAATCGCAGCCTATCAAAGTTGCACTAAGGAGCAACAAAGGAGGCAGGTAGCAAGAAAACAGCGACAGAAACACAGAAAGACTAACATGTTTCGGACTGTCCTGGTTATGGGCACCTCACAGATTCCCACATGGACTATCACTACACGTGCAGCACATGACTCTAACCACATTCCATTCATCCACCCGTCTTGTTTACCTTCTCATCCTTTCCCATCTGGACTCCCACATCCACACTCACGCCACCACTCATATAACCTCTACCTTCATTCACCTAGGGTCCACAATAAGTGGGCTACATCCCTTACACCTACACCGCCATCAATTCATCATCAACTCGACGTTGACACTACTGCGTCGCTGCCATTCTGGTACGCCGTGCCGGAGATGTGTCACTGCAGCAACACAATGCTGCAAGCATCGACCCCACCGGCGGCAAAACAATGGCTTGTTTGCCTTGATCTCATCCGTGCCCAGACAAGCAGCGTTGCCCGCACTGACCGTACCACCTTGCAGTGACCCAGGCCAGAGGTTTCTATTGGCGTTGTAGCTTTATCGCGGGTATAGAGTCGACCTACATCCCTAAAATGACGGCTACATAGACATAGAGATAATTATGGCCACACTTAAGTGACACAATGACAATGCAAGTTTTTTTTTAATGACAGGAAGCGGAGACAGGCCGATCATGTTTTGATCACATAGATAGTATGACAAGGTCTGTGTTGATACTTGCCCTCGATTATGGCTGAAATGGTCGTTGTCGGCAACATTTCGTGATTTCCGGACACTGTACCCCAGTTTCAAATCTCGGCATTTCTCGCGAGAACGGACATTTATAAACATCGTTAAGGCGCATGAAGTACAGTGGCTGCGCTCGATTTGTCCGCCTGAATCCGCCGGCGGGCGAGACGGGGCGCCGGCGGGTTTTTTGTTGCGCTCGATTTCTTCAGGTCACATGACCGGCGGATCACCCAGCGAACCGCCGGGTCCGCCCTCAGGTTTTCTAAGGCGAACGAAGATCCAAGATGGCGACGACCAGACTAGGGTTTATGTTTTGCGACGCTTCGACACTGAAAATATTCGATAATTCGTTCTCCGCTGACTCATGTGTGCCTTAATTTGTCACCTCGCTGCAATCTCCGCTGGACAATTGAAGTAGATTACGATTTTTTTCTTTATTGTGTGCACGATGTGTGGTTGACGGTGAGAAATCCTGCATTAAGTTCGAATTGACAATTATCTCGCAAAGGGACGTAACTCTACATTCTGACCTCCCTTTGCGTAAAGGAAAATCGCTCGAGTGCGCCGTGTAACGTTCC
>JAWQFJ010030823.1:52500-55000 GCA_034096865.1 Theodoxus fluviatilis | reverse complement strand
CACGTACGTCACATCCGCGTACATATGCGGGCATTCTCGGAAAGCGAAACGAGGGACTTTCTCTCCAGGTCGCCCAACCAGACGCGCGTTGCAAAGAGGCAAGGAAAGCTAGGATCTCGCGAGGAGTAGGCCGGTGTCAACGTGTCAATACTTGCATCTGCAGATGTAAGGACTATCACATGTTGACACGTGTTGACACATGTTGACACGTGTTGACACATGTTGACACATGTTGACACATGTTGACACATGTTGACACATGTTGACACATGTTGACACATGTTGACACATGTTGACACATGTTGACACATGTTGACACATGTTGACACATGTTGACACATGTTGACACATGTTGACACATGTTGACACATGTTGACACATGTTGACACATGTTGACACATGTTGACACATGTTGACACATGTTGACACATGTTGACACGTGTTGACACGTGTTGACACGTGTTGACATCGGTCTATTCCTCGCAAGATCCTGGCTTTCATCGGGTCTGTACAACGCAGGTCTGTTTTGTGTTAATGAAATCACTCTGGTGGCACTATCGATCCATGGAATCCAATGCTGCAGCCAGGAAATCTGACCACCCTGCAACACTTTTTGGCTTGGTCACAGCGACCATCCGTTTAAAGTTATGCACGCCTCGACACGATGCGATTGCACGGGGGACGTAACACCCTACACGCACGTGGAGGATGAAGGGACTGCGACATAATAAACGACAATTACGACGAGATCGACGACAGATTCTGAGGCAAAAGCCTGGAAGAAGAAGAAGAAGAAGAAGAAGAAGAAGAAGAAGAAGAAGAAGAAGAAGAAGAAGAAGAAGAAGAAGAAGAAGAAGAGGAGGAGGAGGAGGAGGAGGAGGAGGAGGAGGAGGAGGAGGAGGAGGAGGAGGAGGAGGAGGAGGAGGAGGAGGAGGAGGAGGAGGAGGAGGAGGAGGAGGAGGAGGAGGAGGAGGAGGAGGAGGATGGTGGTGGTGGTGAAAGTTTTATGGCCTATCAGCTTTTAGAGCAAACCAAGTCACAATTTCCCTAGTTATTCGCTTCTTACGAATCGCGTAGGGAGACGCGGTGGGTCAATTTTAACCACCAATCCACAGGGGCCCCAAAGCCTGGATGCAGTGAGGCACACTCGTACCACAAGAATGGGACATTCACCATCTAAACATGTCTAACACTTCCAGATACTTTGCTGAATTATCGTGGTGGAATTGTTGATTTGAGGTGCCAGTGCAAACCAAATATCAAGGCACATCGAATGACAAACACAGAGTGGCTACAACAATTTTACTTGCTTTGAACCCTTGCGCCTGACGAAGACTTTTAGTCGACAATCTGCGCTTCAAGTTTGTTTGCTATCCATGCAACAGTCCCCATTTTGACTTGTCCTCGTTTTAATAAGACCAAGAACTTTGGCCTCACGAAGGTTGCTTTTTACAGAGCACTTCCTTCAGATCGTAGCCGCGTACTCAAGCGATATGTTGAGAAGTCGTGTTGGCTTGGGGCCATGGAAGTTTCGCCTTGAGAATCGTGACCCACTAAGTGCTGCGTCGTGTACAGGCTCGAGTGGACGTACGTGCTTGCACGACAAAACCTAGACGTTGGCGCAGAAGTTGACAGATGACAATAATCAAACTGACAAAGTATGGGAGGTGGCGGGGTGGAGGGGTGGGGGATGGGGTGGGGGGTGGAGGGGTGGGGGATGGGGTGGGGGGTGGGGGGGGTGGGGGTGGGGGGTGGTGGAAAACACGTGTCCTCTAAGACAACTTAATGAGTAGTCACCAACTCTGCGAAGAATCGTCGTCAGGCGATGCAAACTATAAGTGTTTTCCTCGTAGTCAACTTTCAAATGGTCGGCTTTGTGAGTCTTTCGTCAAGTATGCATTTCTAGGATAGATGTGTGTGTGTGTGTGTGTGTGTGTGTGTGTGTGTGTGTGTGTGTGTGTGTGTGTGTGTGAGTGTGTATGTGTGTGTGAGTGTGTATGTGTGTGTGAGTGTGTGTGTGTTTGTGTGTGTGTGTGAGTGAGTGTGTGTGTGGACATGTGTGTGTGTGAGTGTGTGTGTGTGAGTGTGTGTGAGAGTGTGTGTGTGTGTGTGTGTGTGTGTGTGTGTGTGTGTGTGTGTGTGTGTGGACATGTGTGTGTGTGAGTGTGTGTGTGTGAGTGTGTGTGAGTGTGTATGTGTGTGTGAGTGTGTGTGTGTTTGTGTGTGTGTGTGAGTGAGTGTGAGTGTGAGTGTGAGTGTGTCGTGTGTGCGCGCGCGCGCGCGTGTATGTGCACGTGTGTATGTGCATTCGTTCGCATGTTTCCATGCGTGCGTATCTGTGAATGTGCATGTGTACCTGAGTGTGCATATGCGTTCGTGTATGCATGCATGTGTACGTGTGTGTGTGTGTATGTGTGTGTGTGTGTGTGTGTGTGTGCATGAGTGCGTCTGCGTTTGCAGCGTGCCTCTCTCTCTCTCTCTCTCTCTCTCTCTCTCTCTC
>JAWQFJ010030823.1:42500-50000 GCA_034096865.1 Theodoxus fluviatilis | reverse complement strand
GTATATGTGTGTCTGTGTGTGTGCATGTGTGTATGTATGTGCACGTGTGTATGTGTGTGTGCGTTAGTATATGTGTGTGTGCAACTGTGTGTGTGTGCATTTGTGCATGTATGTGTGCACCTGTGTGTGTATGTGTGAGTGCGCGTGCGCGCGTGTGTGTGCTCATGCGCATGCGTGCCTGTCTGCCTGCCTGCCTGTCTGCATATGCCTGCCTGCATGCCTGCATGTTGTCTGCCCGCCTGTCTGCCTGATCTGCCCCCCACCCCCCCCAATCACCCCCACCTCCCACCCCCAAACACACACACACGTATACACACACACACACACACACACACACACACACACACACACACACACACACACACACATGCACAGAGGCAAATTAACCAAAACCATACACGATACACGGAAGAACAGAAAAAAGACAGGAGCAACACAGCTGAGTTAGAGGTAGAAGCAATATTCTGTCCACACCCAGCTCCTCCTACAACACTATATATACAGTCAATTGTAGGCAAAAAGTCATGCATAGGCAGCATATGTTCTTTTGTTAAACAAACTCGTTTCGATCTGCATATATGACCATGACCAACATCGAGCCCTAAACATCTAACAACAGCACACACACAAATAATTCTCCTGCAGACGACATTATATATATATATATATATATATATATATATATATATATATATATATATATATATATATATATATATATATAGGCCTATATATATATATGATCAATAACAGCACTCCTTGTGTAGTCTCAACACACACAACACAGCAGAGAAGTTAGAAAGCTCGAGGTATATCTAGAGAATGCACAAGAAACCTTGTTATACACTCAGTTTTATCAGCTCATGGAAATGACTTTATCATGCATTCGCACACCGGGATTTTTCTTCTTCTTTCAGATAACGACATGTTTCGATCCCTTCCTACGTACGTATAAGTCTGAAAGCGGTCACCGCGCGTCGATGTTTCATTGCAACTCACCGAATCTGTTCTCCAACAAGGTAGAGCTCATGCTTCGAGGCCATGCCCATCGTCCTGTTGTGCTTGTGCATCTTGATGGCGATTACAACCGGCTGTGTCGAACGTGTTATCGGGGCGGCTACCTGTTATAATGTGACGTCTGCTCGAGGAAGGTGTGTCTTTCGCTATCGTAACCTGTGACCCTTGAACCCAGACGACTGTCCTCAAATGAATTACAAAGTGTGCACAAAATTGTGGAGCACAAAATTTGGGGTGAATATTTGTTTATAAAAATATCAAATCCAAGTTCCAAGTGACATGATGATGACTGATATTTAATACGAAACAATATTTCTAGCTTTGTAGGTCAATGGCGGGAATAATGGACGGAGTGTCTGCTTCTGAGGACCCGACATCTAGCGGGACGCGCCACACTCGGTATGGTCCGACTTTTGCTCTTTCCCAACATCCAACGGTATACATAGCATTGAATTCGTATCTGTCGCTCATTCTTTGTAGCTCTTTGTTTTGTCACGTACATAACTCTGGAGTCTGGTCCTACTCCTCACTGTGTAGTGTGTATCAGTGTGTGTGTGTGTGTGTGTGTGTGTGTGTGTGTGTGTGTGTGTGTGTGTGTGTGTGTGTGTGTGTGTGTGTGTGTGCGTGTGTGTGTGTTTGAGCGCATGGGCGGGATGCTTGCGTGGTTGAGCGGTCGAGCGTGCATTACTACTCTATACTACTCGTTTTACCCCTTTCCCCCTCTCCTCTCCACCACCACCCCCCCCCCCCAATCTCCTTCCCCTTTCCCCCCTCCCCCTTTCCTCCCCCCTTCCTCCCCCCTCCCCTTTCCTCCCCCCTTCCTCCTTTCCTGCCTCCCCCCTTCTACCTCAAGAGTTCGCGTACATGTGCGCGTTTGCTCATGCATAGACACACATTCACACACACTCACACATACAGTATATTTCTCCCCACCTCATGTTCCCACACTTCGAGTACGCACATGCAGGTAGGCATGCGATAGCACCCATGTGTATGCTTGCTCACACTCGCAAATGCATACACACATGCACATTCAAACACGCGTCCATCCATCCACGGGTTCCCATTCATCTGCAAATTTCTGCAAGTACAAGCAGTATTTTGAAAGTGATGCATCATGTTCACCCTTGAAAACTGCATATCTACCTACCCATCTCTGCAGGACTCTTGAGGAGGTGGAGACGGTTCTGGAATTGTCCAAACTTGACCTCAGCGAGCTGCTGCCCACTGTCCAGTGTGTGAGTTTCTCTCCTGACCTGGACAACACCACAGTCAAACTGCTGGAGCTTGATCCCTCAGTCCTGGACACACTGACCGCTGGAGATGAGTAAGGAACAAGCAAATTATTTGTTGTTTTTAGTTTGTATTTGTTGATGGAATTTAATGGAAGAAATCCAGGGCAGGTGACTGGTTTGCTGGTGAAACACTTGCATGTGAGTTGTTTTGAAAGGCCTTGAGTCATGGAGAGTTGCAACCAGGAGTGGATTCAACTTGGTCACACAGAAACTAGTCCAAGAATTCAAAATGTGATATTTAAAGCCTAGTTTCAGCTTACAATGTTGGTTGAAGTATTACCTTGGAAAACTGAAACTTTGTCACAGGGAAGGCTCTATTTACTAGTACAGTAGTAGAGTATCTATCTTAATCAATTGTTGAAGCAGGTGATTTAGTTAAGGTCCCCCCCCTAAAACACACACACACACACACACACACACACACACACACACACACGCACACACACACTCACACACACACACACACACACACACACACACACACACACACACACACACACACACACACACAATAATAATAATAATAATAATAATAATAATAATATTTTTAATCTTGTGGTTAAGGTAACATGGACTGGTAGGAGGCCTGTACTTTTTTCATCTTCATTTTAGCAGGGGTTTGAACTTCAACCAAACGGTCTTTACCGAAAACTCTTTCTTATTAACTTAAATAGTGTATTCCCTGAGTGCACATAGGGCACGGAACATGGGACAGCAAGCAGCTCATTGTTTAGAATCAATTCCTTTCTTTTCTTTTCTTTTTGCCTGATTGAAAAACAAAGTTTAGGGTCGGCAGAAAAAAATAAGGTCAGTCAGGTTAGTGTAACCATAAGTTTGTTGTTGTTGCCTTATTTAAATTCATAGAAATTATTCTTGACATCACTTTGCTCTTATCCTGGCTCCTTTCATCCTTTCTTTGCAGAGTTGTGATTCGAGGTGAGAAGTCGGACAGCGCTGTCCTGTGCACCAGGGACAAGACGTTTGAGCTGAAGGAGGCTGAGACGTCCAATGCCTTGCTTCTGTTGGACAAGCTTGAGGTCTCCGCTGACCTTCCACGGAAGGGAAACAGGACCCTCCACTTCAAGGAGGTAGGAGCTCGAAACATGCATGTCCGAAAATACTTAGTAAATACTTTGAAGAACACATAGCATGCACAGAGAAAATTTGGGCCCATATGGGTAAGTGGAATCCATTCCTAAGAACTGACTGACAGTGTTAAATCATTAAATGAGAAAGTTTTCCCTTCGAGATCCCATCTGGCATTACAATGCCATGAAGTGTTGAAAAATGCAGTTGTTGATATGTGTTTACAAACAAGTAATATTTAATAATTTAATGCATTGATTTTGTCTGCAAGACTAGTTTGAAATTGACTCCTTGTCAGAATTGGCTAATTCCAGAAAGACAAAACCAACAGACAAGCAAACAGCTACCTTACATTGAAGAGACTTGAGTGTTACAGGTACTGTTTGGAGTTAGACTGTTATAGTGGTTTGTTTGTTGTAACTCACATAGTTTAGTTTTGACCAATCAGCTAGTGATGAGGGACTCGACCAAATCATCATTCTTAGTGAACATTTTACAAAACCATTTGAATCATGATGCGCAAGAACAAGTGAGGAGAAAAAAAAATCCTGCCTGAAATGATGCAGGGAGAGTCTCCATCCAACTGCTATGTTATCACAGGTCACCTCTGTTCTGAGCAAGTACTATGAGCTCCGCCAGATCAAGCCACGAGTGAAGAGACTGAGAGCTTTGCTGGAGGAGAATGTCTACAGTGGAGCGGAATGTGAGGAGGACAATGACCACACTGGACGCAAGGTCAGTGACCAGAGCTCCATGGGGTCACTTCAGATGCTTGCTGACTCTTCCTGGGTGGTTCCGATCAGGGAAATGGGGTCTGACACAACTTCTCAAAGGGGCTTGCCCATTTGGGCAAGTAGATTGTTCATTCACTTGCCCAAAACCAAAATCCATGTGCCTGAAAAAAGTTTGCTCCAATACAGTAATCATACTAGTCAAATAGATATTAGTGTCTCTTACTTAACAAACGTGTTTAGCATTGAACATGTAAACGATGTCATTACGAGTGTTAAGCAGACTAAACAGGCAGTGCGGAGGCTGCCTGCACAGCTGTGTCGTTGGGAGTTGACAATGTTTTCAAGCCACCGTTTGCTTCATTTCTAAAGTAAATCAGATAATTTTTGGGGGTACCAATTCAGACAAGTCTCGATCAACCCTTCTTGCCAGGAAAGAACATTAAATCTTGGTTGCCCTGGGCAGTCAGGCAATCACTTGTGTCAGACCCTGGGCAGTCAGGCAATCACTTGTGTCAGACCCTGGGCAGTCAGGCAATCACTTGTGTCAGACCCTGGGCAGTCAGGCAATCACTTGTGTCAGACCCTGGGCAGTCAGGCAATCACTTGTGGCAGACCCTGGGCAGTCAGGCAATCACTTGTGTCAGACCCTGGGCAGTCAGGCAATCACTTGTGTCAGACCCTGGGCAGTCAGGCAATCACTTGTGTCAGACCCTGGGCAGTCAGGCAATCACTTGTGGCAGACCCTGGGCAGTCAGGCAATCACTTGTGTCAGACCCTGGGCAGTCAGGCAATCACTTGTGGCAGACCCTGGGCAGTCAGGCAATCACTTGTGGCAGACCCTGGGCAGTCAGGCAATCACTTGTGTCAGACCCTGGGCAGTCAGGCAATCACTTGTGGCAGACCCTGGGCAGTCAGGCAATCACTTGTGTCAGACCCTGGGCAGTCAGGCAATCACTTGTGTCAGACCCTGGGCAGTCAGGCAATCACTTGTGGCAGACCCTGGGCAGTCAGGCAATCACTTGTGGCAGACCCTGGGCAGTCAGGCAATCACTTGTGGCAGACCCTGGGAAAGCTGCTTTGAGTGAATTAATCAGCCGTTCCTGTGATGTCTCCCCCAGTGGGTTCGGAGTAAGAATAAACCCACCGCGTCTCCCTAAGCGAATCGTAAGAGGCGAAGGTGTCCCTAGTTATTCGCCTCTTACGATTCGCTTAGGGAGACGCGGTGGGTCTATTCTTACTCAGAACTGGATTACGTTTACTCTAAACTGTTCTAGTGCTTTTCGTGCGTAATTGCCTTACATAGCCTACACAGGCTGATGGGCCATAAAACTCCATCCATCCATCCATCCATCCTGTGATGTCTGCATGTCGATTAGATGTGAATGACACAAGGTAGCCTCAGTAACCCTTGGAAGCCTCTATTCGTGGGACCAGCCCGTGGCTGGGCTGTGGAGGAACACCTGGAAGCCCTGCAGCCTGGCATTCCAGCTGATGAGGGGAACACTGAGCAGCTCTGGAAGTACATCATGTTGAACATTCTGAGTGGAGTACAGCTGTCTGATTGCCAACTGTGATTCTGGGCATGTTCACAGTACTTTGTATCCATTCCTTTCCAACAAACATACAAACCCCACCCCACCTCTCTCTCTCTCTCTCTCTCTCTCTCTCTCTCTCTCTCTCTCTCTCTCTCTCTCTCTCTCTCTCTCTCTCTCTCTCTCTCTCTCTCTCTCTCTCTCTCTCTCTCCCCCCTCTCTCTCTCTCTCTGTCTATCTCTGTCAGTCTGTCTGTCTGTCTGTCTGTCTTGTGTATTGAATGTAGTTAAAAATGTAAATTAATTAACTTTTAAAATTTGATCTCTAAATTTTTCAGGCACCAGTTCAGTTACCATTGTCTTTTCTGTCATGCTTGCGTATAATCACACACATGCCTGTCTGAAAGTACCTTCATGATATAGACATCTTACTATCTACTGTTACTGTTTTGACTTGTTCAGAAGTAGCTGAACACTGATACAGTTTTGGTGTAGTTTACTTCAGATTTCAATTGTTGAATCCACATGTAAACAGTCATAACACACAGAAATGAATGAGTTGTCTCCCTTGGAGCAATTCAATTTATAAGCCGTTCGGATTTTACTACCTATGATCTGCTTTGCCCCATTTGGGCAGAATGTGATGGTTGGGTCCAGTCCATTTGGGCAGAATGTGAATGTTGAGTTCAGTCCAATTGGGCAGAATGTGATGTAGATGGATAAAGTCAGACAAATCCAGCTGTATGTTGTAATCTTAATTTAAATGTAAATCTGTTAGAGTTGGCATCGCTCATGCACTGGTAAGGCAGGGGCCAAAAGAGACGTCCATTCCTACGAGGTCTCTAGAGTGGTGTCCATACCTTGACCTGGTGCTGTCTCTGATGCAGTACAGGATGGCAGAGCTGCTGGAGGTGGTGCAGGCCAGTCAAGGAGAACTGCTGTTGGCTCTAGAAAAAATGGGGGCTTGTCTTCTGGATGGTGAGTCTGCTCCTAGCAGTGCCTGTATTTGTATGTAAATGTGTGTGTGTGTGTGTGTGTGTGTGTGTGTGTGTGTGTGTGTGTGTGTGTTTATGTATATGTGTGTGTGTGTGTGTGTGTGTGTGTTTATGTATATGTGTGTGTGTGTGTGTGTGTGTGTTTATGTATGTGTGTGTGTGTGTGTGTGTGTGTATGTTTATGTATGTATGTGTGTGTGTGTGTGTGTGTGTGTGTGTTTATGTATATGTGTGTGTGTTTATGTATGTGTGTGTGTGTGTGTGTGTGTTTATGTATGTATGTGTGTGTGTGTGTGTGTGTGTGTGTGTGTTTATGTATATGTGTGTGTGTTTATGTATGTGTGTGTGTGTGTGTGTGTTTATGTATATGTGTGTGTGTTTATGTATGTGTGTGTGTGTGTGTGTTTATGTATGTGTGTGTGTTTGTGTGTATGTGTGTGTGTGTGTGTGTGTATGTGTGTGTATGTGTGTGTATGTGTGTTTATGTATATGTGTGTGTATGTGTGTGTGTGTGTATGTGTGTGTGTGTGTTTATGTATATGTGTGTGTATGTGTGTGTGTGTATGTGTGTTTATGTATATGTGTGTGTATGTGTGTGTGTGTGTATGTGTGTTTATGTATATGTGTGTGTATGTGTGTGTGTGTGTATGTGTGTGTGTGTGTGTGTGTGTTTATGTATATGTGTGTGTATTTATGTATATGTGTGTGTATTTATGTATGTGTGTGTGTGTGTGTTTATGTATATGTGTGTGTATTTATGTATATGTGTGTGTATTTATGTATATGTGTGTGTATTTATGTATGTGTGTGTGTGTGTTTATGTATATGTGTGTGTATTTATG
>JAWQFJ010030823.1:35000-37500 GCA_034096865.1 Theodoxus fluviatilis | reverse complement strand
GCAGAGCGCTCCTGCAAAGTTGACTCGTATAAAGTTGTTTAGCTACTCATCGCCCCAAAGCAAAACTTGATGAATAATGTCATGCATGCATATACACACATGCACACTTGCACACTCATGTGCATGCACAGAGACACACACACACACACACACACACACACACACATGATATATGAATGCATACTATTCCAAGGTAGCTGTACTAGAATAAGTCTGTGTAAACCTTTACTACTCATTTAATGTTAAATGCAGTGCGAGCATGAATGTAAAAGGTTGTTAATCAATGTTCTTGTTGAATTTTGCATTTTCTGTCAACTGCTTTTGCAGAGACCTGACTACACCAAAGGTGGGGGTGGGGGCTTTACTGCTGAAGTATGCAAGGGGCTCTCAACAGAACGGCATCAAAGTCTACAACTCCAAGAAGCCACTTTCATGACCCTGGACCCATCAGCCTGCACTTGAAGCCTGCATTCCTAGCAATAATTTCTGTTGGGAATGTTACACACAGAATCACAACTCCATGATTCTTCTACAAAGGAACTGTGCCCCAAGAGTCCAATGCATTTCATGGATCAGAACAATTTGAACTACCATGCTCTTTGTATGGATGTATGAGAAATGAATCTCACACACTCACCAACGGAGACTTTAATAAATTACCAGACAGCAATATGCACAATCAGTTGCAGGACAGTAGCCCTGGTATGAAGTATCTGAATCTTTGTGTGGCTGTTGATGTGGTAATGAGATGATCTGCATAAGACACTTATGTAGAATTCACTCCAACCAGGAAACTGAACTGAAGATTGGAGAGAGGGAGATGGCATGGATGCCACAAATAGCTGGCCAGCAGTACAGTTGCTTCCAGGTGATGTGTGGTGATCGATCTTGGTTTAAAAGTCTTCCATGAGAATATGGATGGGGAGATTTGGAAATGGTTAAGATGTCAATATCGAAAACAGCAATACGTCATTGCTTTGTACCTCGACAGGGAACAAGGCATGAGAAGTCTCAAAGCCAGTCAGGCATTAGAAAAAGGACATGCCACAATTTCTCATGTTTTGCTGGCAAGGGGAAATGTCATGTGCAGCAATTGGTAGGTCTGGGATTGACTCCTACAATTGCCTCCCTTGTTAGTGACCCATTGAGTGTTGCATGAATGTCTTGAACTACCCTGAAAATGAAGGTGTAAATTAGTGGATCTGATCGATGAATATATATCATGAAACATGTTATGTCTTTGCTTTTGCTGACTTGGTATGTTTCCTATCTGTGAATAAATATTTATCATAGTATTCTTTTCATGCCTTATATTATTCATGCCAGACTGACATTGGAGCCACTCTGTGTTGCCCTATGAACTAAACCACTCATGGGCTGTGTACTACTTGTACAGTGTCTTATATTTTCTGCTGAAGTAAGTAAGGTACATCAAACCCTTTTTAGGCAACATGATTAGACCCTCCGCATCTTCCTATGTGATTCGTAAGAGGCGTCCGTCCCCCAGTGGGTTCAGGGTAAGAATTGACCCACCGCTTCTCCCTACGCGATTCGTATGAGGCGAATAAATAGGGACATCGTGACTTGAATTGCGCATACTGGAAATGATTGTAGTGATTTTCATGCTAAATGACCTTACATAGCCTACAAAAGCCGAAAGGCCGTAAAACTTCATCCATTCCATTCTGGATAAGTGTATAAGGATGTCCCGTTGTCAATTGTCATGTTTGTAGTGGTTGGTTAGGGTAAATGCTACTCGATAACTTCAGTAGTAGGTTGGACCCAGGGAGGAAAACAAGGAAGAAATATGTGATGAGTACGTTCCGTTTTACTATTCAGCCTAGGAGGCTAACCCCCCCCACACACACACACACACACACACACACACACACACACCGTACTTTCTTCTTCTCACCCCAGCACCATTTTGTTGCATCCTATTTATGAATGGTGTTCAAGCTGCCAGTCTTCCTCCTAAGTAGCCACCATGCAAACTTGACTAGTTTTATACATATACTTTCTTCCAGAACCTAATGGAGATGTTCTGGTGCTGATTGATGTAGGTCTCCATTGTTTTTTATCATTCAGTCTTCAGCGCCTTTCTGTTGGATATGGACTAGGCCTTCCTTGTAGGTGACCCCCGGGGGTTGAGGGTCAGGATAGACTCACCCTGTATCCCTATGCAATTCAAAAGAGGCGAATAACTAGGGACATGGTGACTTGATTTGCACTTACTCTGAACTATACTAGAGGTTTTCTTGCCCAATGGCCATAATCATCCACCCATTCCTTGTAGGCAAACCAAAGAGTATTGTGCACACATTATTCAGCAAATTCAGCCTGACCAATAGAAGGCACAGTTGTCTCTTAAATTTCATAGATGATGATGATTATCAGCAGCAGCAATCATTTTGAGGGTCGTCTGTTGTGTAAATTAAAGCTTCTGCCTTTAGCTTCTCAAACATGCAGTGTATCTAGTTATTGACCCTCAAGCATTACG
>JAWQFJ010030823.1:0-30000 GCA_034096865.1 Theodoxus fluviatilis | reverse complement strand
CTGCTACAAAAAACGAAGCCAAAACATCCCCATTATTGCAGCAAATCATTTTATTACACATTACACTGTAAATTTATTCACAAACATGATCGGAACGCATCAGAAACGCGTCGATAAACAATTAATTTTACATGTCGATAAGCGGTGTGATTATTTCCCTTGATTCACCCAAGTATCCTTCCGCTTGGGGGCGCAACGTGTCTCGATCCTCATAACAATGAGCTAATGAGCTATCTTTGTGTAACTATATAGTCTTTGGTTACGCTAAGATCCGGCCGCGTGAATGTATGTGTAAGGCCGAGATTTCAAACTGGGGTACTCTGTCCGCCCGGACAGAGTACCTCGGGTACAGTGTCCGTGAATGTTTCCGACTTCGACCATTTCAGCGTCAGTAGGCCTAAGGGTATTTTCAAGCAGGAAGAGGTGGCCAGTGGAGAGAGAGAGAGAGAGAGAGAGAGAGAGAGAGACAGAGAGAGAGACAGAGAGAGAGAGACAGAGAGAGAGAGAGACAGAGAGAGAGAGAGAGACAGAGAGAGAGAGAGACAGAGAGAGAGAGAGAGAGAGAGAGAGAGAGAGAGAGAGAGAGAGAGAGAGAGAGAGAGAGAGAGAGAGAGAGAGAGAGACAGAGAGAGAGACAGAGAGAGAGACAGAGAGAGAGAGAGAGAGACAGAGACAGAGAGAGAGAGACAGAGAGAGAGAGACAGAGAGAGAGAGAGAGAGAGAGAGAGAGAGAGAGAGAGAGAGAGAGAGAGAGAGAGAGAGAGAGAGAGAGAGAGAGAGAGAGAGAGAGAGAGAGAGAGAGACAGAGACAGAGAGAGAGAGACAGAGAGAGAGAGAGAGAGAGAGAGAGAGACAGAGACAGAGAGAGAGAGACAGAGAGAGAGACAGAGAGAGACAGAGAGAGAGAGAGACAGAGAGAGAGAGACAGAGAGAGAGAGAGAGAGAGAGAGAGAGAGAGAGAGAGAGACAGAGAGAGAGAGAGAGAGAGAGAGAGAGAGAGAGAGAGAGAGAGAGAGAGAGAGAGAGAGAGAGACAGAGAGAGAGAGAGAGAGAGAATATCAGATGATTTGAAATGATATCAGTTGGAGACGAAGAAGAAGTTGTACCCCGCGTTGAGCAATGAATGCCGTCTTCGCAGTTGATGATTGCGTTGTGGGGCACATTTCCCATTGGTCTGTGTTCCTCCGCCGCCTCAAGAAAAGGTCCCAAACCTGACTGGCCAAACACGCACGCTAATCTGGCTGAGCGAGTTAGCACGCTCCTCTAAGTAAGACGCCACCCCAGTATCAGCACAAGGTGTCCGTCCCTGTACTCGAGTCATTAGGGAACGTGTACACTGTAGATGCCTTGGGGTCAAGGACAGCAACTAACACTGAGGGCAACACGTAACCTCCTGTTGGACTTATTCAGTCTCACAGGTACTGGGTTCGATATTGTTTGTTTGAAAGGCTCTCTCACAGTGCGTACCTGGGAATTGCACATTGTCCGTGGATGGAAAACGCGAAGATTGACTGATTATTAGATAGTGTGATTGAACCTGCCCTGCTCGTTCAAGGAATTATAGTGGGAAACGTAAGGTGGTGCAAGTGATGCAGATTCATTTGTACGCTAGTATTTTCTTGTGATTCGCTGGCTCTATTCACGAAAAGGCTCTCTCTTGGCAATGTCTCCCAGTGTGTCAGAGCTGTGTGCTAACACCTACCAAATCAGCATTCGTAGAGAAATTATATCATGCTTTCCAGTTGTCTGTCTCCGATGTGGCTGACTGCTCTAGCACAGTGGTGATCTCAACCAGTTTGTGTAAATAAGCTCGATGCAAGAGTCTTTGAGCTGGAGGTGCGCGCTATGTATATACATACACATATACACGTTTTGCCCTCGTGACTCTCAACGATCTCTGACATCTTAGCTTCTTTCTTTCTTTCCAGTTTTCTTCTCGAAGACCCTCACCTCCACGCCTGCCACCATGCCGCCCAAGCCCGCTCCCGCCAAGACGACAGCCAAGAAAACCACGGCTCCAGCAAAGACCACGGCTACCAAGAAGACCACGACCGCCGCCAAGCCAGCAGTCAAGTCCGATGCCAAGACTGCCCCCGCTGCTGCCCCCACTGCTGCCCCCGCTGCTGCTGCTGCTGCCCCTGGTGAGTGGCCACGAGCGTCAGTCTCGTGTGTGCATGCCTCTTTTACGACCGTCTCATTCACAACGTTCTCTCAGTTCGCACCAGGAAAGTCGAGACAGTACGTTTAAATGTATTTGTGATTGCACTTTCCGTTTGGCGAGTCCCGAGGTAGCTGGGAGATTGTGAAAACTGCATGTCATGCATGTTCGTACTTTCTATCATTGTGTTTCGAATGCCTCAGCTCCCAAGAAGATTGAGGGCGTTACCATCGGGTTGAAGGCACTGGCCACGACACTGGACGACACAACCAAGAAGATCGAGGAGTCCGGACGGTGAGTCAACATTCATGGTTTCACACATGAGAAATAAGGCTATAGTAGGAAATAGGCTTTTTGAGAAAGCGCTGAATAAAGTCATCATCGCAGTCAGTCAAGTATTCATTTTCCTGATATTTTCATTACAGTGAACAATTAAGATTTCCTCTACGAACATTCTTTTTTTCTGGAACGTGCATGAACAAATAAATAATATCGTGTTGTCATTTTTCCTTATTTAGCCTTGTTTTCTATGCACTGTCACATGTTTACATAAATCTTGCGCAATTTGATTCTGCGTGGCAATGAACACGCGGGTGACGACTACGACGGACTTCACGTAGATCAGATCTTACCTGCAAAGTATTCGTGCCTGCCTGCTTTATCATAAATATGATTGTATTTTACGACTTTGATGGGAAAAATTAGAATTCAAACTGCATCGTCTACCAGGGGAGGGTCCCGTGGCCAGAAGGTTAGGTATTTCTTGAGCGGGATGAATGTGTTTGGCGTGGTGAATGATAGTTGGAAGGTTTGATGGGAGGGAGAAGAATTCAACAGTTGTAACGCTTTTCTCACCCATGTTCGTCTCTGTCTGTGTAAAATCTTTGTTTTTGTAACAGTTCTACTGCCCTTGTTCGTCTGTTTGTGACACTTTTATCACCCATATTTGTCTTTGTCTTTGTAACAGTTTTATCACCCATGTTCACTTTTGTCTATGTAACTCTATTATCACCCATATTCGTCTTTATCTTTGTAACACAAGCAACTAAAACACACGCATACACACACACACATACACACACACATACACACACACACACACACACACATATACACACACACGCGCGCGCGCCAAACTCTCCTGTACTTTTGTTGTGGTCAGTAAGGCACAAAGCACAAAATCGGAGACAGAGTCAGACACCATTGAGACAGACATCATCCTGGAGAGTTGCCTTCCTTGTTGACCTCCAGCTGCTCCGTGTTGCAGGGCGGTGTTGATTCTGGACAAGACTGGAAACGCTGCCACCTTTTTGAAGTACCGTGACGTCAACTACCTCATGGCGGCACATGAAAGAGACCTGATGCCCGAGACCCTGAGAATGGCTCTGCTGGGAGCCTGCAGGTGAGCAGCAATGACGACAGTGCCTATAGACATAGTCCATGCATTGGTAGACACTTTAGAGGCGTGTCTGAAACCACTGAAATACTAAGGCAAAACGTAAACTTCCAGAATTTCGAGATGTGACTTACCTTTAGTGCCGTCTTGGACCCTCCGCCTAAAGGTCGTTCACGAATAGAGCAGCTTGGTTCAAAGATGTAGGCAATGACCCGCGAAGCGTATGACATTTGTTTGCTGTGGTTATGCTCTCGACACTTTCAGTACTTGCTTGTACCAAAAATCCTGCAGGGAGCTAACAGGAAGAACCAGTCGCTCTCTCGAAGCTGACTTGCCATATCGACGGAAAATGTCAAGAAGAAGAAGAAGAAGAAGAAGAAGAAGAAGAAGAAGAAGAGGAAGAAGAAGAAAAAGAAGGAGAAGGAGGAGGAGGAGGAGGAGGAGGAGGAGGAGGAGGAGGAGGAGGAGGAGGAGGAGGAGGAGGAGGAGGAGGAGGAGGAGGGCATCCACGTTTTGAAGGAAATTTGAATGCGTAGTGGACTCATTGGTGATTAACATAAATCGTTTCGTGTTCGATCAAATTTTCTTTCCATTGTTTAATAAAGAGAAGACGTTTCGCTTTCAAAAGAGAATGTGCTCACTATATATTTTAGAGAGACTTTAGTTGCACCCTCATGCCATTTGTACTTCAGGACGTACATAGAGTCTGTACCAAACTGGGCTCTAGATTTCAGACCAGAAAGTCTTGAGCCACGCACTCTTTTCCCCCCAAAACATTGTGATTTCATTTTCTTCTTCTTCAACAACAACAACAACAACAACAACAACACACACACACGCACGCACACACACACACGCACAACCAACCCACATCAGTATGACGAAACAGTAAATAAATTATGGTGATGAACAAGTGAACAAATAAACTTTGGAAAGGTGTGGAACATTGACAAGCAGATATAGAATTTTGGTTGCCCATGTTTTCTGGCCATAATGCTTTTAGACAGTTCAATTTTGAAGTGTCATTTGCTGGTAAAACTTTTTTTGCTGTTGGAATGTTTCTTCTTCATCTTCCATCTTAGCAATGCATTGTTCCATTTGCATTACGATGAGTAAAATCGACTTGAGAGGCACAGCTCGCTCTTCTATCTCTGTGTTCTGCAGGTTCGGGAAGCCTGCGGCCATAGATCTAATGGACTCGGATCTGTACCACATCTTGGTAGCGAGGATGAACGAGGTGGACGCCGGCCTCATGGACTGTCTTCTCAACAACGAGTTCGTAAAGACACAGCGGTCAGTACACATTTAACTGCAGCACTGAGATTGGGAAGAGATCGTTGCTACCTGTCATTGCATTAATGTCGCCCGCCATCTTGTTCGGATTGATGACGTGCTAAACCACAGTTGCTTGCGATATGGGGGGCATTTAAAGTTAAGCAAGTGGCTCGCCTCGATGTCTAGTCGAGGGCGAGCGAGACGCACCTACAGATAATGAGCGAGAAACGTAGGCAACGCCTAGCCCTCGATATTCTCCCGAGATTCTACGCCTAACAAACGCGCTCTAATTGCAACGTTAAGCAGTTTTGGCTGCATCTGACAGTTGTGTAGTTATTATTTAGAATTGTGTCATCATAACCCTTGAGCTCAGTGACATTAGTTTCATTTTGCAACAGTGTTTTATGAGTGATTCTTATTCGTGGAAAGAATAATTGACATGAATTGTGTTGTGCTTCAACGGCGATTCGAGTTGAGAGCACTGATGAGCGACGAAGAAAATGTTTCATGCTGACCAGAGATTGCTTAATCATCCGCTGATGCTTTAAATCAATATGCAGTACACTTAATCTCCCACTCTCTGGTTGGTTTCATGATGTCGTTGCTCTTTTTTGCAACACTTCGGGGTCTTCTGAGTACACTCACCAGAAAGAATAATAATCTTTAAAATTAAAATCCCTGCATGTGTGTCTTTGCATCATTAGCAAGAGTTGCTTTTGTATTTATCCGCAGATACCTCAAGCTTATCCGAGACTCAGACCCCAATGAGTACAGCGAGAATGAGTTCTGGAAAAACGAGCCTATTCTGGATCGCTTCCAATTCATCTTGATCTCAACGTCAGAAACGCCGGACGAAAACATGCTGTGCAGGATGTACCCCGTCAGAGTGGAATAGAGTTGTCTCCCTTGGACCGCTTAGGAATTCCGTCTCTTTTTTTTTTCATTTTACTTTTTAAATATTTGATATTTATTTAACATGAATCGTGGAATACTTTGTCCTGTTACAAAAGGACCTCAGCAATTCTAGCGTGCCGTTACAAAATGTTTGCGTCTATGGTTCAAATCAAATGCATTGATGCTGTTGGTGTGAGCTGTAATTGCCCGTGCTGTGCTGTTGAATGGCTATGAAAAAAGTACAAAAATACACTTTAAAAGCAATAGATTGATGTATTATGAATGCGTGTGCGGCGCAGTTGAATGCTTCATTTGCGTGTATTTTCCAATATTTGAATAGATGTGTCATGCATAGTCAATTTTCTCAAGAGATAAAACTTATATAAAAACAAACCATAGCCATATTTGTCATCCTAACTTCTTTCTTCCAGAGAGATAACAACGCATGAAGTTACACTGCGTTTATTCACTTGACTGATTACTTCATGAATAAATAATACAATTATTCAAACAACACTTGGCTTTGTGACTTACACAGTAGATATTTCAATGCTGGCTTTGGATTGAATGAGTATGATCACCGTTCGCGAGTACATTTGTTGCTTTATACAAAAGACGCAATGCACAACAGTACCTTCGATATTATTGCATACTGATGGGATCTTTGGGATGAGGCCCCGGTAATATCAAACTCATTTTAGTGGTAATATCAGCACACGTAATGCATAAACAGACAACTAGTCGAGTTGCATGCAAGGTAATATAAAAAGGTACAGAACTTTGTCAACACATGTGCAAAAATAATAGTGATCATGCCCTATTTAGTACAATATTATATCAATGATGCATACAATGAAGAAATATTCATAGGAATAGGGTTGTAGATAAATAGTGGGGGTAGGGGTGGGGTAGGGGGTGGGGTGGGGGGTGGCTGTAAAGTAAAGAGGTTGGAGAGGTATCGAAGTGGTGTCCCAAGCGCACATGAATTCACTACTTTCTTTTTCTTAAGTCCCTTCAATATCTGCATCCGATTTAAGGCACCCTGATGAATTCCACATTTGTTTACATCAAAATAATTACTGCTGATTATGGTATTAAAAACCCCCCTCATTTTCGTGTAATTCATTTGCTGTATATAACAAGCTTTTGGCCAAGAAGTATACATTTTCACCTTAAGAAGAGACGGTAGATAAGGGTCTACAAGTATTTTTCTTACTAAAAATCAACGTTCGTGTCGAATTAGATTTTTGGGGGATGGGGTGGGGGGTCGACTGGTCAGAAAATCTATTAGACGTGGCATATCAGCGATGATTATGCATTTTTCAAATGCCCTATTCATTAAGGTCATGGAAAAGTGGACTTACTGCGGTTAAAGCATAAAGCAAGAGGTCCACAGCTTCACAGCGTTAACGTGGCAGAACCAGTCTTTGGAAGGAATGGGGGATCGCTAGGGTATCAAGGCAGAGCAATGCACACAGCAATGAAAGGACGAACACTAGGGAGGAGAAACTGTTTCAAAGAGTGAACATGTGTGTGTGTGTGTGTGCGTGCGTGCGTGCGTGCGTGTGTGCATGCGTGAGAGAGAGAGAGAGAGAGAGAGACAGACAGACAGACAGACAGACACACACACACACACACACACACACACACACACACACACACAACACACACAAAGAGACGTGTAGAAGTTACGAAAATCGAACAGGCCATTTCATACATTGTTACACGTTCGATTACTGAAGAGGCGAAAGAAAATAAAAGAATTTATAAAAGAAATTCTCAGAGCCACTGACGCAGAGATAGCGAAGCAGAAGACAGGGAGTTTGAAGGAGCTGCACATCTTTTTTCCAGAGGTAGTAGATGTTTTACCATACATACTGATGGTTCCTTTGCATGCGGTATAATCCTACATGTGTTCTTTCAAACATTATGTTGGGTTGGTAAGTTATTGCTTGAGTGGATTACTTACAAGACTGTACAACTCAAGCAGGCAGGTTGTCAGCCTGTAAGGTCACCACTTCCCTGATCTGCTGGAAAACAAAATACGCGACCTGTTATAAAATTCAGGGAGCTAGGGCCACGCTGCAGCACATTGTCGGCAGCAGCGTCTGCAATGGCATGGCGGAACGGGTGCGTAGAGGCGAGACTTGAAATGGTCAACCCTGGTCCCTTGTGATACGGCGATTCCGCCCCGCAGTTTTGGATTTAAGGCTGCGTTCACAGTGACTGAACAGTACAGTCATTCCTCCGAAAAATGGGTGGTCAGCATTTGTTAGTTTTTACAAAAGAGGTTTGAGAAGTTCGTACATATGTTCTGTTTCAGCAGTCTAACAGTGGAACTTCAGCCTCTGTCGGAGATAGCATACTTTATGCTGTTTTCTCACCGAGGAGATAAACGGATAAGTCCATAATCTGTTTCTATTGTTGATTCTAATTTCTCAAATTAGTTTGACAGGAACAAAACCAATGCTTCAATGGACACAGCGGCACGAAATCTCTTGCACGGATATTGCTTCAGTGGACAAAGTTGAGAATCTGAGGAATATGCACAACTACTGTCAAGGACTCGTAATGAAAGCCCCACTGCTGGCTATCCGCGAGACATCTGTCACTTCTGGGAGAAGCTGACGCATCTTACCATATCTCGACACTGGGTGATTCTCTCCTGCGCAGTGTAACCTTCTGTTGGCTGGTCAGTGTCCAGTCTCTGAGAGTGACTTTAACAGAATTCTTTGGTGGTCAGCTGCACGCGCAATGCAACGCTTTGTGTGTCGCGTTTTTTCTACCCAGGTTACCCGCAGGACATTTTACCCGGACATTTGTAAAAGCAAAACGAATTGCCTAACTCCAGAACCACACAGAACCGATCTCATTAACTCCCCTGGTAATCGCGTTGCAGACGACAACATGTGTACTCCCGTAGAGCTCCATCGTCGTTGTTTCCTCATCGAGAGAACGCGGCACTGAAATGATGATGCCAATGTTTCAATACGTACGCACATAACATACGTAAGCATAACATATTTCAAACAGCATAATTTTCTGTTACTCAGTCAGTTACAGCCCTTTTCCACTTTTGTTGCCTTTCTGCAGAATGACGAATCATACAGTAAGAACACCCACCCCAAACAGCGGTGCAGAGTGTTTCAAACTACTTTTCTGTACATCACTGCTTTGTGTGGGAACGTTAACATGGCGTCAGTGTTGAACGTACTAGTTCTATTGGAATTCGTAGATGAAACTGGTAGGTGTTTCCACTCTCTAGATGACCTAACAGGTAGATATGTCTGATCCAAGTGAATCAAACGAGTCGTAACGAGTAGCGAATAGCGACAAAATATGACAGGAACAATTATGGAGTAAAAGCAAAAAGAATCATCTGCAGGAGACATGCAGTACAACAGAAACAGTCTCCAAACCTCTATACAAAACTTCGTCAACAGCTTTGCTTTCAAGTACATGTAGTGTCTGAAAACACTGGTACCCATCGAACTGTCGAGGGTTTCTCCCTCAAAACCCCACAACGAACACAAAGCATGCATTAGCGTCCGAAAGTTGCAACGCGCAAGCTCCACCAACTCTTCTTTGACAAAAGGCCTGCATCGTACACACGAAACTCCGGATAAAACCATGACCCAGAAGACCTAGACACATGTCCCTTCGACAGTCTACGACTTCTCTTCCATTCTGTGTCGTCTGTGTCTTCGTCGGCGTCTTCGAAGTCGACGCTGCAGGAGCTCTGCAGAGCTAAGATGGCGTCTGGCCTTGCGTAGGTGTCCCTTGGATTTTCCAAGATGGCGACGCTGTTTTCGCGATTGGCGTCGCGGGGTTTCAAGATGGCGGGGCTGTCGGGAACCGCGCAGACGCCTCCTTCTGTTCTGCAGGATGAGTGTGCGGACGATGACGTCCTCGGTGACTTTGCCGAAAGCCCCAACGATGTTGCTCTCGATCTCGCACTCGTTGGTGCCTCGCAAGATCCGGAAGTAGCCCTCCTCCCCCCAATTCGTGCCCCAGGAATTGGCGCACAGCTGGAAGACGTAGGAGGAAAGAGGGACCCGTTTCAGACTGAGAGGAGATTGGGTGGTTTCTCGTGTTCGACGCCAGTGTTTACAATCCAAACAGCAAAAAATTGCAAGAATAACAATGTGGGTGATATTATGGTGTCGATTAAATAGGGCAGTGGTTCACAGACATTTTGTGAAAAAGAGATTTGGACATCGTTTTTGCCATGTTGTGTCACTGACTCATAAGCTTCATGCGAACGACAAAATGGCCTCTTTCGAGCATTTATAAGCACGCATTCAGAAAAGAGAACGCGTGCACGCACAAGCACACAGACACACACGCACACACACGCACACACACACACACACACACACACAAACACGCATACACACAACACACACACACGTACGTATACACACACACACACACACACACACACACACAAAGACACACACACGAAGACACACACCCACAGACACACATACATCAACTTTTCTACACGCGCGCACACACATGCACACGCACGCACGCACGCACACTCACACACACACTAACACACACACACACACACACACACACACACACACACACACACACACACACACACACACACACACACACAAAGACACATACACAAAGACACATATACATCAACTTTTCTACACGCGCGCACGCAAATGCACACACAAACACACACACACACACACACACTCACACACACATGCACACACACACACACACACACACACATGCACACACACACACACACATGCACACACACACACACACACACACACACACACACACACACACACACACACACACACACACACACACACTCACAGACGGACATAGGCCCAAGGCTGGAACTTGCAAAGGTTAAAGACGTACCCAGTATTTGACAATGTCGCCAGCAGGTGATCGATCAGTGCCCCATCTGCACAGAGCAAGAGCAGAGACTGGTCACTGCGTGAAGTCGTGTTTCCTGAGTGAAGTAGTTATGCTGCTTCTGGCTTATCACATGGTGTGTTGTTTGGGCTCTTTCTTCCATCCTCAGTAATAAGTGAAAAATGAGGTGCGTGAGCATGCGTTTCGGACACGTGAAATTGTTCAGCCGGTTCTTGAAGCACATTGCATGTTGATAGAACTACAAAATTATTCATTAAATATTCCACAAGAAATGTACTTTTTTAATCTATGTTCCACAAGGTGCTCCAACACTTTTCACCGAGACCTTTTCACCGAGACCTAAACTAACAATTTGCAGAGGAATTCGCGTATCCTAAGAACTCATTCCATTTGCCCGTCTTTCACGCAGGCATACATGTATGAGGACAGCTTTGACGTAGTGTTAATTAAGCTAAATGCGCGGTGTTGTCCTGGAGCGAGGGTTTATAGTTTCATAGTGGTATGTGAGACTCCATGCAAAAATAAAGCTATTGACCTAAATTTCAGTTTGTCACTTTTTTCATAATCATAATATACGAATCGCAACATATCCAATTATCAATTAATAAAGCAGAACTACGCCATATAGTAATAATATTTAAAATGGATTTTAGACATCTATGATCTATGTCTTGATTCTGAGTAAGTTTCCTCTGATGGTCGTTTTCCTGCTGGCAACACTGCATTTGTGCATTAATATACCGTTTTCAAAAGTATATTGAGATTCATATCTTCTATATACTAAAAAAGCTAAATGAAGCACAAACACCAAACTTTGAGGGAATAAAAATCTCAAAACGCCTGATTTCACCATTTCCCACCTGTTGTATTTGATTACTCGTATTAATTAAAAACATCTAATCTAAGCCTCCTTCCCATTGGGAGGCTCACACACTCGATGTCCAGGTGGCGCTGTTTCCGGATTCGACCGCCATGGCTACTGTTGCTGCGAAGAACTTAAAAGTCTGAACGGAAATTAATGTAAAGGTGTTAGCGGTAAAAAAAAAAAAAGAAAGAGAAGAGATTGTCATTAAATGTTCAACTTGAAAAATGCTGTGACGTCACATTGGAGACAAGTGAAGAGGGCACTCACCCGATGATTCTGACGGAGTGGTAGCCCGAACGACCCCCTCCCCCACCAGCCACTCCTGTGTGTCTGTAGACTCCACTCCTGTAGACGAAGAAGTCTTCCTTCACCTCGAATATGGCTGGAACAGACGAAGCGGCTCTCGCATGAAAATGGCACGGAAGACAAGACATCAATCAATGGTTCTGACAAAATAAGGGTATCAGTTGCTACCAATATGAAGCGATAAGGTGTGTGTGTGTGTGTTTGTGTGTGTGTGTGTGTGCGTGCGTGTGTGCGTGCGCGCGCGAGCGGGCGCGTGTGTGCTTCAAATAATTATTATCTGAACTCAGAAAGATATTTCCTTCGGGGGGGGGGGGGGGGGGGGGGGGGGGGGGGGGGAGGGGGGAGTAAGAGGCTCTGATAAATGTGAAGGGATGGAAAGATAGAGAGTATTGTTTAAGTTGGTGAGGGAGGCGTGCGTGGATTAAAGAGAAGACGAGTGCGAAGAAGAATTTGACAATTACGGTAACGATGCCTTTGAACTCGATGATTAAGAGAGTAAGAAATGACACAACACACATGCATCTCAAGAGAAAAAAAGAAGAGAGCGGAACAGAACAGGCAGGGGCGACAGGAGCAAAAGGGGAAGAAAAACATCGGTAGTATGACAATAAAAGGCAAAGAAAACTTCTACTATGAAAGAAGCAAAATTTGAACGAAAATGTGGCAGGCTAAATTGGTTTTGGGTCAAAATCACCATGCCATCTCAACACGGATAAACCTTCTTCACCTTGCCCCTCCCCTCCCCTCCCCTCCCCTCCCCTCCCCTCCCCTCCCCTCCCCTCCCCTCCCCTCGAATTGGTTGAGCTGGACTGGACACGTCCAAGCCATGTGAGAGAGACAAAGGCGATGTCAATGGAACCTGCCTCAGAAAAGAACGACGTGACAGACGCTCCACAGGAGGCAAGCAAGGAGATGGTCAAGCCCTCCCCTCCCCCTCTGATGGTCAACCCTCCCCTCCCCCTCTAATGGTTAACCCCTCCCCACGCCCTCTGATGGTCAACCCCTCCCCACGCCCTCTGATGGTCAACCCCTCCCCACGCCCTCTGATGGTCAAGCCCTCCCCTCCCCCTCTGGCAGCGTCGCGTGGACGTAAATGATGACAACCAGGCGTAGTCCTGAGGTCCACAAAACATCTGACCCACCACATCCCTCCTCTCTCTCTCTCTCTCTCTCTCTCTCTCTCTCTCTCTCTCTCTCTCATATAAATAAAAGGGTCTTTAGAGTGGGGATCACACGTTTTGGATTACGATTAAGTAATTCATTGTGCCATAGGTTACGTTTGAGTACTAACAGTCTTACTGATTGCCAGTTGTGTCATCTGGAGACATGAGATGAGATGCATTTCCTGCAATGTCCTCATTATTCAGACTTGATAAATAGATACTTGAATACAAGACGTAACTTTGACTGTTCACTTTGGTGTATTGCAGGTGACTGAAAAATTACTTTACTTTTTCATTTTAAAAAGCGAAAGTTTCTTCCCATACATTCCGTGCGTGTAATACGTATTTGTGAGTGACAATAAAAGGCTGCGGTAAAAAAGGTATTGTGAATAATTAAACAAAGCACTCAATTCCACCCTTCCCCCATGTGAAAGAAAAACGGAAGAAAAAAAATTGACAGGAAATGTACGAAAGACAGGAAAGAAAGACAAAGGGATAATTATACCTGGAGGTAGATAGGGTTTGCTGGAGAAAATGTAGATGGAGGAGTACAGTCTCATATCAGTTCGGTTCCAGTCGGAGTGAGATAATTTACTGTCACTCCCTCGACTCAACCGGACCTCCCCCCGTGTTTCTCCTTGACTTCGGTAATCTGTGTTGTGCGTATTCTTGCATTCAAATGTTCTAAGTCAAATCCCAGTCCTTTTTCATACAGGATTAAAGTACGTCACAAATCCCAAATCCGCTCCAGTAAGCTCGCAACAGCCCGTGTCCTTGCTGAAAACAATTTCCCCAAGTAATCTGTTCCAGGCATCCCTACGTTGAAAGGGTTTACAGCAAAGACAGGACGGCAGATTGTGTTCATTCGAACATGGGAATTTCACGCCCTCGCAGAGGCTTTTGGGGAGAGGCTGCTGTCGTCAAGGAAGGGAAGAGGACGGGGGGTCAAGTTGTTTTTTTTTTTGCTAGTTTTTTTTTTGGCGGGTCAAGTTGGCACACCGCTCTTGATGCCCCACACGCTCAGGTCAACCGCTAGACCGATTGTGTTTGTCTTGGTCCAAGTCCCGGGTCGCCGAGTGAAACGGCGACAAAATTCCGAGAGGAAAAACGTCGGCCTAGAAAAAAAGTATGGAAGCAAAAGTGTCCATTGATGACCGTAACCCTTGACCTCTTGAGGACACAGCATGTGACCACCAGCTGTAGAGGGCAAGGTCGCTGAGTGCTCACTGACCGCTGTCGCCGTGGAGTGGACATGTGTCAAAACAACGACTTCACACCCGTTTACCCTGCAGGTGGTCAGTTTGTGTAAGTCCATTCAGTCATTTCACAGTTTTCCTGTCATAAACGATCAGTATTCATAGAAAACGACACTTACCTTCATTTGATTCCTTCCTCCTTTACTTTGCTATGCGATAGGTTGCTCCGGGTTGACAAGGTTAATATAATCGCCAACGCGGCAAAGAACATTTTAATAAAAAAATGTACCTATAGTCTGTCGATGTAAAATGTAACCATGATAACATCATTGAAACACATACTACATTTTAGCGTTAAGTTCTTCGAATGACAAAACAATTGTCCCTACATTTTTCACTCAAAGCAAGTTTTCTTTACGGCCCGTCGGTGGCGAGAGCTTCCACACGTCGTTGCCAAGCGTCATAGCAGCGGTATCGAAAACGCCTCACCCAGTTTGAAAAGATAATTTCTCCAGAGACTCCGATCTTCCCGAAACTTTCGTTTGCGTGTGTGCCTGGCGACAGTACGGGGGCGCTCATGTATGTAGGTGTGAAATCACGCATACATATGCACATATTTCTTCATGTCATTCTTGGAAATTTTGAAAATGACAAAATACTTCAAACCTTTTTTTCGGTCTTAATTACCAGTCCTCAGTAGTCGTCGGGTCTGGCAGTGCTAGAGAAAAAAGAGGAGGAGGAGGAGATGAGGAAGAAAAGGAGGAGAAGAGGAGGAGGAGGAGGAGAAGAAGAAGAGGAAGTTTGAGAAGAAGAGAGGGAGGGTGTGCAAGAAAGGAGGGAGGAGGCAAGGAATGAAGGCGGGAGGAGGAGGAAGGATGACGCCCCGGAGGCGGAGGGAGGAGGATGGAGGTAGTGAGAGGAGGAGGAGTGAGGAGGAGGAGGAGGAGAGGAGGAGAGGGAGGAGGAGGAGGAGGAGGAGGAGGAAGAAGGAGAAGAGGAGAAGAAGAAGAAGGAGAGGAGAGGAGGAGGAGAGAGAGAAGGACGAAGAAGAAGAAGAGAGAAGAGGAAGAAGGAGAAGAGAGGAAGGAAGGAGGAAGAGAGGAAGAGGAGGACGAGGAAGGAGGAAGGAGGAGGAGGAGAGAGGAGGAAGAGGAGGAGGAGGGGGAGGAGGAAGAGAAGGCGAGAAGGCGAACAGGACGACAGAAGAAGAGAAGGGGAGAGAAGGGGGAAGTGCAGGTCGACGAGGGCAGGACGCCAAGAAGGGGCGGGAGGGGAAAAGGCAGTGAGAAAGTGTGTGAGGGCAGAAACGCGAGAGGGGCAGGAGGGGAAGAAGAAGAAGGAAGAAGAAGAAGAAGAGAACGAAGCGGAGCGAGTCCTGGGCTCCTTCTAGCCCACCCCCGTGAGGAGGAGGAGGAGGAGGAGGAGGGAGGGAGGGGTGGGGGGGGGGGTGGGGGGGGTGGGGGAGGAGAGTGCGAGGAGGAGGTAGGAGTGAGGAGCGAGGGAGGCAGGAGGAGAGGAGAGGAGGAGGAGGGAAGAGGAGGAGGAGGAGGAGGAGGAGGAGGAGGCTGAAGAAAGTATCTTTAAGATAAATTCGCCAGCGTGGCGGTGTGATATTCTTAAACTTGAGTTAATACTCAAAAAGTCCTGCCCAGGAACCGTGGAAGTCAGGAAGAGACCATCGCAGTCAACCCTAGCCTTGGTGATATGATTTTCGCTGGTGGAGGTGGAGAAACTATACAGGTAGGAAGAGTAAATTCACCGTGAAGTGCGGAAACGTGATCACGTGCGCAACCAGAAAGAAGAAACGAATTTCATTCCTAGGCCAAAGGCAAGCAGAGGCTTAGCGACCGCGCCAAGGACGCACTAGGGAGGGAATTCCCTTTGCGCAATGGGGGGCCAAGTGCTGACACTGTCTGCTCAGGCTGCAGTTACGTGCTTACTCATGGCCACCTGCTGTTTTGCTCCAATTTCACTGGAGTGTTCAGCGTATTCATTCAGTTTCGAAAACATTTCCAGAGTTGACTGAAGCACCGGCATGATTCACAATGAAATAAGGGTCACGGAGGGTTTGGATCGGTTGGACGTCAATGATGGCAGAGGCGCTTCGGGGGAGGGGGGAATGCTACGGCGGATAAAGCTACGAGGGGAGGGCGGAAAAGAACCGACAACACGCTCGGGTCTACACCATGCTCGAATGGAAAAATTCAAGGGGCGAAGTGCAGTTTGGCCCCGGGTAAGAGGACAAGAGATCACTGCCACTGGCACGATTCTACACGAAAAGAAAAAGCACTATGAACAGGCACGTCTGGCAAAGTGATGATCCACGATGCATTATCACACCAGCTACCCGCCAGCTAAAGAGAAAGAGGGAGGGGGGCAGCACGCGCGCATGTTTCTAGTGGAGACAGGTTGCCAATTGGACCAAGAAGGAGCGTGAAGTGCTGAGTGGACTGCACCACGGAGACTTGCTGCACGCGCGGCGACGCGGGTGAGGTGGACGATGCGTCGAGTAGATAAGTGACGATGAGAGGAGGCAGACGCGGAGAGAGAGGAGGGGAGGGGGAGAAGTGCGAGTGACGATTTGAGGCAGACGCGAGAGGATTGAGGGGAAGTGCATTGACGAGAGAGAGACAGACAGGACAGAGGCAGACAGACACACGACAGACAGACAGCACAGACACACAGACACAGACACACAGACAGGACACGACACACAGACAGACACGACCAGACCCAGACAGAACACAGACAGACACACAGACAGACAGACAGACGACACAGACACACTCAGGAGCAGACACACGACAGACACAGCAGACAGACAGCAGGACAGGACAACACAGACAGACACACAGACAGACACACGGACAGACGACAGCAGGACAGACAGACGCAGACACGCAGACAGGCAACAGACAGGGACACACAGACAGAACACCGAAGACAGACACGACACAGACAGACAGACACACAGACCATGTCACACTGACAAGTATCTGACACACAGACCAGGAACAGACAGACAGGACAGGACAGACCGACAGGACAGAGCAAGACAGGACAGGACCAAGGACACGGACGAGACGAGAACAAACAGACAGACAGGAAGACACAGACAGACAGACAGACACACACACAGCCCGAACAGAGCAGGGCCCAGACGGCCAGGCCATGCACAAGCAGACGAGGACAGCCAGACGTGACCAGGACAGGACGGACAGGACGACGGAGCAGACACACTGACACCACGCGACAGACAGGACAGACAGACTGGGAGAGGCAAGACAGACAGACAGGACAGGCAGACAGTGACAGAAGAGAGATGAAAAATCGAAAATGTTATTGCGAGACGAGTCTGCCCATGGACAAGTTGTGCTGGTAGTGAGCGAGTCGAAATAAAACGATGGTGCGATGATGAGATGACACAATTGCGATGTCCTGGAACAAAGATAGGCCTGAAAGTATAAGGCACTGGGGACAACATGCTAATGTTGATTGTGCAAGATAGCAATACCTTTGCAAAGGGGACATTGTGGTCGCAAAGACTGACTAGAATAACATTCGATAATATTGTCGTAGGGAGAAAAGGGAGAAAGGAGCGAATCAAGAGCTGATCGATTCTGTGGTGTGTGCGAACTTTACTGAGAGAGACCGAACTTGAGTGTCCATATTTCATCATCCAAAACATAAATACTTTCGAAACACAAAGGTTTCGACGCGAAGTCTTGCTGGAACTACAGCAACATCATTCTTGCCTACATAACGTGGAAAAAGGGAGTGAATCGGTGTTTGGCAGACGCGGGAGGGAAGTGCTCAATGGTGACACGAGAGGCAGCAAAGCGAATATATTGTCACTGTTTGAGGAAGACTGACTCACAGATATAATGGCTGCATCAAAACGCCTGACCCCCCCCCCCCATTTCCTTTTTCATGAAGTGGCACAATGTACGAAATTTTTCGGAATGAGGACATTGAAACGTGATTGCGAAAACTAGTAGTTAAAAAGAAAAGTTGTGGATTTGATCCCCGTGCGGAAATATTTGTAAATATATTAGTCATTTTATACCCGGTCTGACACAAGCTCACGAACCTGCATTTAGAGAATTGTAGGAACATGTTTTAAGAACCATGAACGTTGCTAATACGTTTGTGTTGTTTTAATAAGTTTTCAGTTGCAGGTTCAGTCATCAATTAACCATGAGATGGGTTCGTTGAGGACTACCAATTGATGACCTTTTTTCGGACACAATCTTCCTACATCGATCTCATCCTATGGGGCATCGCTGTGAGTCAGCAAAGGTAAAGCAATGGCACTCTTTTGATGTTGTCTTCCCACCCTCATTTCTCTGCCGCTCTCCGGTCTCCCACATAGGTTACGGGGTACACTTGCAGGATTGGTCTTGGGAAGGAGGATCACACTGCATTTGACACGTGCAACGTACCACTCAGCTTTCTGCCTTTTCACGACGAGAGCAGGTCTTCAGTTTCATAAGGGGTGCGAAGTACCAGTAGTTTTGAGTTATGGTACCGAACGGCACAGAATCGTAGACGCTCATTGACTGTATAACGGGCAAACAGGATGGACATTACGAAGAGCTGGATCACAGAATGCGCGCAGGACGAGTGTCGCACACGGTGGGCTCTTTCTAGGTCGACCGCGACCAAAATTTGCATCCAACATGGGACCATGACAGCATTCCTCCTCCTCAGTTTCCTGCGACTCCTGTCTTGCAAGCAGTTGTACCTAGTGTGTGTAGTGTGGTTAAGAATTCGATTGTGCATGACCGATCCCCGCGTTCCTGCCCGGTGTCCTGTCGCAAACTATGATACAGGTTTCCCCGTTTTTCCCCGCAGTGATTTCATGAGAACTGCTGCTCCCGTCACTGAATTCTCCCCCCTACCCAATGTATGCTCATGCGTGTAGATCTGCAGCCTACGTGCTTCAAGTCTGCACATTTTCTCGCCCTACGGCCGATCGGTCGGCCGCCCATAGTACTTGACGCAATCCCCTCCCCCGGCGGCCCTGCTGCCGCAAAACCCACGTTACTCACCATGTCAGCAATAACGGCGTCTGCCCTCGTCACTGCACTTCCCCTCCCCGCGTCTGCCCTCGTCACTGCACTTCCCCTCCCCGCGTCTGCCCTCGTCACTGCACTTCCCCTCCCAGCGTCTGCCCTCGTCACTGCACTTCCCCCGTTCCCGCGTCTGCCCCCGTCACTGCACTTCCCTCCCCGCGTCTGCCCTCGTCACTGCACTTCCCCTCCCCGCGTCTGCCCTCGTCACTGCACTTCCCCTCCCCGCGTCTGCCCTCGTCACTGCACTTCCCTTCCCGCGTCTGCCCTCGTCACTGCACTTCCCCTCCCCGCGTCTGCCCTCGTCACTGCACTTCCCCTCCCCGCGTCTGCCCTCGTCACTGCACTTCCCCTCCCGCGTCTGCCCTCGTCACTGCACTTCCCCTTCCAGCGTCTGCCCTCGTCACTGCACTTCCCCTCCCCGCGTCTGCCCTCGTCACTGCACTTCCCCTCCCGCGTCTGCCCTCGTCACTGCACTTCCCCTCCCCGCGTCTGCCCTCGTCACTGCACTTCCCCTCCCCGCGTCTGCCCTCGTCACTGCACTTCCCCTCCCAGCGTCTGCCCTCGTCACTGCACTTCCCCTCCCCGCGTCTGCCCTCGTCACTGCACTTCCCCTCCCGCGTCTGCCCTCGTCACTGCACTTCCCCTCCCAGCGTCTGCCCTCGTCACTGCACTTCCCCTCCCCGCGTCTGCCCTCGTCACTGCACTTCCCCTCCCGCGTCTGCCCTCGTCACTGCACTTCCCCTCCCCGCGTCTGCCCTCGTCACTGCACTTCCCCTCCCCGCGTCTGCCCTCGTCACTGCACTTCCCCTCCCCGCGTCTGCCCTCGTCACTGCACTTCCCCTCCCCGCGTCTGCCCTCGTCACTGCACTTCCCCTCCCCGCGTCTGCCCTCGTCACTGCACTTCCCCTCCCCGCGTCTGCCCTCGTCACTGCACTTCCCCTCCCCGCGTCTGCCCTCGTCACTGCACTTCCCCTCCCCGCGTCTGCCCTCGTCACTGCACTTCCCCTCCCCGCGTCTGCCCTCGTCACTGCACTTCCCCTCCCCGCGTCTGCCCTCGTCACTGCACTTCCCCTCCCCGCGTCTGCCCTCGTCACTGCACTTCCCCTCCCCGCGTCTGCCCTCGTCACTGCACTTCCCCTCCCCGCGTCTGCCCTCGTCACTGCACTTCCCCTCCCCGCGTCTGCCCTCGTCACTGCACTTCCCCTCCCCGCGTCTGCCCTCGTCACTGCACTTCCCCTCCCGCGTCTGCCCTCGTCACTGCACTTCCCCTCCCCGCGTCTGCCCTCGTCACTGCACTTCCCCTCCCAGCGTCTGCCCTCGTCACTGCACTTCCCCTCCCCGCGTCTGCCCTCGTCACTGCACTTCCCCTCCCCGCGTCTGCCCTCGTCACTGCACTTCCCCTCCCCGCGTCTGCCCTCGTCACTGCACTTCCCCTCCCCGCGTCTGCCCTCGTCACTGCACTTCCCCTCCCAGCGTCTGCCCTCGTCACTGCACTTCCCCTCCCCGCGTCTGCCCTCGTCACTGCACTTCCCCTCCCCGCGTCTGCCCTCGTCACTGCACTTCCCCTCCCCGCGTCTGCCCTCGTCACTGCACTTCCCCTCCCCGCGTCTGCCCTCGTCACTGCACTTCCCCTCCCCGCGTCTGCCCTCGTCACTGCACTTCCCCTCCCCGCGTCTGCCCTCGTCACTGCACTTCCCCTCCCCGCGTCTGCCCTCGTCACTGCACTTCCCCTCCCGCGTCTGCCCTCGTCACTGCACTTCCCCTCCCCGCGTCTGCCCTCGTCACTGCACTTCCCCTCCCCGCGTCTGCCCTCGTCACTGCACTTCCCCTCCCCGCGTCTGCCCTCGTCACTGCACTTCCCCTCCCCGCGTCTGCCCTCGTCACTGCACTTCCCCTCCCCGCGTCTGCCCTCGTCACTGCACTTCCCCTCCCGCGTCTGCCCTCGTCACTGCACTTCCCCTCCCCGCGTCTGCCCTCGTCACTGCACTTCCCCTCCCCGCGTCTGCCCTCGTCACTGCACTTCCCCTCCCCGCGTCTGCCCTCGTCACTGCACTTCCCCTCCCCGCGTCTGCCCTCGTCACTGCACTTCCCCTCCCCGCGTCTGCCCTCGTCACTGCACTTCCCCTCCCCGCGTCTGCCCTCGTCACTGCACTTCCCCTCCCCGCGTCTGCCCTCGTCACTGCACTTCCCCTCCCCGCGTCTGCCCTCGTCACTGCACTTCCCCTCCCCGCGTCTGCCCTCGTCACTGCACTTCCCCTCCCCGCGTCTGCCCTCGTCACTGCACTTCCCCTCCCCGCGTCTGCCCTCGTCACTGCACTTCCCCTCCCCGCGTCTGCCCTCGTCACTGCACTTCCCCTCCCCGCGTCTGCCCTCGTCACTGCACTTCCCCTCCCCGCGTCTGCCCTCGTCACTGCACTTCCCCTCCCGCGTCTGCCCTCGTCACTGCACTTCCCCTCCCCGCGTCTGCCCTCGTCACTGCACTTCCCCTCCCCGCGTCTGCCCTCGTCACTGCACTTCCCCTCCCCGCGTCTGCCCTCGTCACTGCACTTCCCCTCCCCGCGTCTGCCCTCGTCACTGCACTTCCCCTCCCAGCGTCTGCCCTCGTCACTGCACTTCCCCTCCCAGCGTCTGCCCTCGTCACTGCACTTCCCCTCCCCGCGTCTGCCCTCGTCACTGCACTTCCCCTCCCCGCGTCTGCCCTCGTCACTGCACTTCCCCTCCCCGCGTCTGCCCTCGTCACTGCACTTCCCCTCAACCAGCGTCTGCCCTCGTCACTGCACTTCCCCATCCCGCGTCTGCCCTCGTCACTGCACTTCCCCTCCCCGCGTCTGCCCTCGTCACTGCACTTCCCCTCCCGCGTCTGCCCTCGTCACTGCACTTCCCCTCCCCGCGTCTGCCCTCGTCACTGCACTTCCCCTCCCCGCGTCTGCCCTCGTCACTGCACTTCCCCTCTTCCAGCGTCTGCCCTCGTCACTGCACTTCCCCTTCCAGCGTCTGCCCTCGTCACTGCACTTCCCCTCCCCGCGTCTGCCCTCGTCACTGCACTTCCCCTCCCCGCGTCTGCCCTCGTCACTGCACTTCCCCTCCCCGCGTCTGCCCTCGTCACTGCACTTCCCCTTCCAGCGTCTGCCCTCGTCACTGCACTTCCCCTCCCCGCGTCTGCCCTCGTCACTGCACTTCCCCTCCCCGCGTCTGCCCTCGTCACTGCACTTCCCCTCCCCGCGTCTGCCCTCGTCACTGCACTTCCCCTCCCCGCGTCTGCCCTCGTCACTGCACTTCCCCTCCCCGCGTCTGCCCTCGTCACTGCACTTCCCCTCCCCGCGTCTGCCCTCGTCACTGCACTTCCCCTCCCCGCGTCTGCCCTCGTCACTGCACTTCCCCTCCCAGCGTCTGCCCTCGTCACTGCACTTCCCCTCCCCGCGTCTGCCCTCGTCACTGCACTTCCCCTCCCCGCGTCTGCCCTCGTCACTGCACTTCCCCTCCCAGCGTCTGCCCTCGTCACTGCACTTCCCCTCCCCGCGTCTGCCCTCGTCACTGCACTTCCCCTCCCCGCGTCTGCCCTCGTCACTGCACTTCCCCTTCCAGCGTCTGCCCTCGTCACTGCACTTCCCCTCCCCGCGTCTGCCCTCGTCACTGCACTTCCCCTCTTCCAGCGTCTGCCCTCGTCACTGCACTTCCCCTCCCCGCGTCTGCCCTCGTCACTGCACTTCCCCTCCCCGCGTCTGCCCTCGTCACTGCACTTCCCCTCCCAGCGTCTGCCCTCGTCACTGCACTTCCCCTCCCCGCGTCTGCCCTCGTCACTGCACTTCCCCTCCCCGCGTCTGCCCTCGTCACTGCACTTCCCCTTCCAGCGTCTGCCCTCGTCACTGCACTTCCCCTCCCCGCGTCTGCCCTCGTCACTGCACTTCCCCTCCCCGCGTCTGCCCTCGTCACTGCACTTCCCCTCCCGCGTCTGCCCTCGTCACTGCACTTCCCCTCCCCGCGTCTGCCCTCGTCACTGCACTTCCCCTCCCCGCGTCTGCCCTCGTCACTGCACTTCCCCTCTTCCAGCGTCTGCCCTCGTCACTGCACTTCCCCTCCCCGCGTCTGCCCTCGTCACTGCACTTCCCCTTCCAGCGTCTGCCCTCGTCACTGCACTTCCCCTCCCAGCGTCTGCCCTCGTCACTGCACTTCCCCTCCCCGCGTCTGCCCTCGTCACTGCACTTCCCCTCCCCGCGTCTGCCCTCGTCACTGCACTTCCCCTCCCCGCGTCTGCCCTCGTCACTGCACTTCCCCTCCCCGCGTCTGCCCTCGTCACTGCACTTCCCCTCCCCGCGTCTGCCCTCGTCACTGCACTTCCCCTCCCCGCGTCTGCCCTCGTCACTGCACTTCCCCTCCCCGCGTCTGCCCTCGTCACTGCACTTCCCCTCCCCGCGTCTGCCCTCGTCACTGCACTTCCCCTCTTCCAGCGTCTGCCCTCGTCACTGCACTTCCCCTCCCCGCGTCTGCCCTCGTCACTGCACTTCCCCTCCCCGCGTCTGCCCTCGTCACTGCACTTCCCCTCCCAGCGTCTGCCCTCGTCACTGCACTTCCCCTCCCCGCGTCTGCCCTCGTCACTGCACTTCGCCTCCCCGCGTCTGCCCTCGTCACTGCACTTCCCCTCCCCGCGTCTGCCCTCGTCACTGCACTTCCCCTCCCCGCGTCTGCCCTCGTCACTGCACTTCCCCTCCCCGCGTCTGCCCTCGTCACTGCACTTCCCCTCCCCGCGTCTGCCCTCGTCACTGCACTTCCCCTCCCCGCGTCTGCCCTCGTCACTGCACTTCCCCTTTTCCAGCGTCTGCCCTCGTCACTGCACTTCGCCTCCCCGCGTCTGCCCTCGTCACTGCACTTCCCCTCCCCGCGTCTGCCCTCGTCACTGCACTTCCCCTCCCCGCGTCTGCCCTCGTCACTGCACTTCCCCTTTTCCAGCGTCTGCCCTCGTCACTGCACTTCGCCTCCCCGCGTCTGCCCCCGTCACTGCACTTCGCCTCCCCGCGTCTGCCCTCGTCACTGCACTTCCCCTCCCCGCGTCTGCCCTCGTCACTGCACTTCCCCTTTTCCAGCGTCTGCCCTCGTCACTGCACTTCCCCTCCCCGCGTCTGCCCTCGTCACTGCACTTCCCCTCCCCGCGTCTGCCCTCGTCACTGCACTTCCCCTCCCCGCGTCTGCCCTCGTCACTGCACTTCCCCTTCCAGCGTCTGCCCTCGTCACTGCACTTCCCCTCCCCGCGTCTGCCCTCGTCACTGCACTTCCCCTCCCCGCGTCTGCCCCCGTCACTGCACTTCCCCTTCCAGCGTCTGCCCTCGTCACTGCACTTCCCCTTCCAGCGTCTGCCCTCGTCACTGCACTTCCCCTCCCCGCGTCTGCCCTCGTCACTGCACTTCCCCTCCCCGCGTCTGCCCTCGTCACTGCACTTCGCCTCCCCGCGTCTGCCCTCGTCACTGCACTTCGCCTCCCCGCGTCTGCCCCCGTCACTGCACTTCCCCTCCCCGCGTCTGCCCCCGTCACTGCACTTCCCCTTTTCCAGCGTCTGCCCCCGTCACTGCACTTCCCCTTTTCCAGCGTCTGCCCTCGTCACTGCACTTCGCCTCCCCGCGTCTGCCCTCGTCACTGCACTTCCCCTTTTCCAGCGTCTGCCCTCGTCACTGCACTTCCCCTCCCCGCGTCTGCCCTCGTCACTGCACTTCACCTCTTCCAGCTTCTGGTGGTGCTTCTTACCACACGTCGCCCCCTGTTCGGAATGAATTTCCGCAGGCCTTTTCCCTGCATTCCGGCACTGACCTTTCTGCTTCTGCCCTCTGTACAGGGGCTTTGACGATGTGCCCGATCGATTTCTCTCTGAAGTCACGGGTCATCCCGTCATCAGATTTGTTCGCGAACTGCATCTCACCGGAAAATATTTGTGTTTATTAGATTTGATTTCGCGCAGACCAAGCAATAGTTATTTGTTGGATTCTATGTAAACTTATGCATAATGCGTTTGACGCAGTGACGTTTCTCATATTGCTAATATTATAGATATCCTTTTAATCTAAGGAGAGGGGTGGGGTGAGGTGGGGGGGATGGAGGTGGACAAGATACTTGTAAAAGCATGCGGGTACTTTAATCAGGAATGAATGACTAAATCTATCGATGTCGTTAAAAGCCCTCCAAATTTGGGGAAGAACTCCAGTTTAAAAAAAAAATGTTTGTACTCCTTCAGGACCTCACCATTTTTTCTCAGGTTCTTACACTTGTCAAGAGTCTGCACAGCAACCCTGTGGGGCGCTGATGGTACAGCATCCAGTGAAATCGAGGCTCTCGTCCTGCACACATAAGAACCGTCGCCCGCCGGCCTCTCTCATCTTTGGCCCGAAGAAGGAAGAGATTCCGGAAGCTTGCCAACAGAGAGAAACTGTGCAGAGAGAACGTACGCTCGCCACCCGCGCGGAAACAGACTGCCTTGGAGGACGGGTCGGCTCACCTCCTGCTGGAGAGGAAACTTCTCACCCAGCCTACGATGGAAGAACAAAAACGGCCCTTCCCGGGGTCACTATCTCTCAAGATAGAATACAATCGTGTGACCTCTTGTCACCCTTTCTTTCTTTCTAGGCTTTCTTCATATTCTCCATCTCCACAGGTTCGCGACCAAGGCTGGTAATCAAGCCTGGTCGAGGTGTACGTCATCTCGTCAGAAGTTGTGTGGACTGAGGTCGCTTGATTATCACACAAGCTTGGTGATGGCCTTTTTCTCGGTGGACCAGACAGCATGGAGACGTCCCATGGGGACAGATCCACGAATCTGGTGACCGGCATCCATTATCACGTGGGTGGGATTCAAAGGCAAACTGCAGAGATTGGCTGGATCTGCAGCTCAGCCATTCGTGCGCGTAAATCAGATTTCAATAGCCTGGTGGAATCCCTATACCTCCCAGAGGCCTCTTTGCTTGCGTGAGGTTATCCTGGATGAGTCAAAGTAGTACATGTAGGTCCCTTAAGCCCAGGCGCTGCAGTTTTAGCTGGTGAGAAAGGCATGGAGGAGTTCTGGTTGTGTGCTGTGATAAATGGACAGGGGATATCGAATTTACGAGGTGCATTTCATATTTAATTTTTTACTCAGATATGTCCAGGACAATCTTCGCGATGAGTATCAAAGTACACAATAGTCGTGCATGCAAAAAGGCCTTTCCAAAATACACGTATGTAAAATTCAATTACTCAATATAATTTTTTTTATGAGCTCCTCTTGTCGTTTGATAAAAAGAGTTCTCAAATTCCCCTTTAATGAAAACAAAGAGAGGAAAATATGTGAGCTTAGACAGCGACTTAATACCATGTCTGAATCTCAAACTTTATCACACTTTACCCCCTGACCCCTGGGCCGCTTGATCAATCTTTCATTGGCACCTGAGGGCAAACACAGTGACAGAGAGACAAAGAGACGCCAACAGTCAGGTACCAGCACCAACTCCACTCCCTGGGGAGTTTTCCGTTTCGATGCTGGCGCATGGCCGCACCCAAGGGTTGATCGCACTACAGTGTGGCATCACTGCCCTCGCAGGAGCTCGGTTTCACCCTGGGTGGGAAGAAACAATGAGTCAAGCATCTTGCTCCAGGATGCAACTCTAGGATCTGCGCAGCTTCGAACCCCGCACCCACCAGCCACAAGCGCCTGCAGGTCAAGCGCGCTGGCCACTCGGCCACAGAGCCCCGTTTGACTCACTCACCGCATGCTGACAGGTTATGTGTCGTTATCTCTATAGGTCACTCAGCCTCACTGAGCATGAAGCTGTTGACAAGGCGCCAGAAGCGATCAAGGTCAGGACCTTCCGAGCTGAACCAGGGAGGTGCAGCAGGAGAGCTCTGCAGGCGACGAGATCTCAAGACAATAAACAACGCAGAAACACGAACTTCGAATGTGATGGGCTTTGAAAGGTTGTGGTGAGAACAGTATTCAAGGAGACATGCCTCGTGGTGGAAGAGGATACACGATGACGAAGGGTTGCGTAAGACGGCAATCACAAGCCTTGCACACGTCGAGCTCAAAGACCGTCAACTTGAGAGGTGTGATTCGCACTGTGCAAGGTTACAAAATCAGCGTTTCTGACATTTGCTAATTTACATGCAGCGGCTGATTTGAATCTACTGATGATCAGTTGGGGATCGTGAATACTTAGGGTGTCAGAATTTCTCGCCACAACCTCGACCACGGGCGGTCCCCAGCAAAAGCACGTGTCACTGAGGAGCGTCTTCTAAGGACGGGGGCGGTAGAACTATCGTGTCTAGGCACACACGCCAAGACAGTTTAGTTGGAAGCATCCTAATGGCTGATCATCTGCATCACCTGTCTGCGGTAGAGCCTGGTTTTTGCATTGACTGGCATCAATTAGTATCGCTTTGCAGTGAGTTCGGCCAAAACACTTTTAGCATCCATAAATCAAAATTTCTTTATCAAATTATTATATTGCATTTTTGTATTTATGTACAGATGTTGACAAAACGACTGAAAAATGCACCGGTCAGGTGCATGCTGCCCTGGTTCGAAAGTCTGTCAATGGCTTCTGTCTTTTGGCGGGACAAACGGGCGCTAGGTCCCACGCCCTCAATGCCTACACGTACAGTGAGTGAGCCTCAGCTGCAGTTTTCAACTTTTGCCAGGCTTCTCTCAGCTCCCTGGACATGGCATCCAGGCTCTGTGGGAAGCCACTAACACTTTGCGTGCGACACTTCAGGCATTACATCACTGACCCACTCAGCATCTCCGTGCTGACGGCAGGGGTCGTGGTACTTCATGATTTTCGTCTCGCATCCCCAACTGTCGTTGCCCTCCCGAGATCATGCCATCTCAACCAAGGAAAATGTTGAATGGTCTCTGATTTCATCGACGTTTGAAAAGTGCGCCCATTAGTCGCATCACACGAAGTATTGGCCAATAATCACCGATTCTCTATGTTCCATGCAGGCTGCTGATAAACGTATTTTATGAGATGCAAAGATCATCACCAAGGATATGCAGGAAATTCAGGATTCTGCCTTGTTAGAGCAGCTAGCCATGTACGTCCTGACATGTCAAACACGAATCGAGCAAGGCCACATACGTGTGGGAGATAGAAGGACCGCGAATGTGTCGCAATCATTTGGGAAGGAATACCCATAATAAAGTCAGTATAAGAAAATCAAAACAATGACATCCAACTTAATAATGAATGCTATTTTAATGAAAACTCAGGGAAAAAATGTATTAGCTGCGAGTATGTATGATAAATGGGTTATGAAATAATTATAAGTAAATTTAATTCACATCATGTACCTGCCAGTTCATGAAGTTGCTAATTGTACATTCACGACGCGCTCTCACCTCACTCTTTAAGAGTTTTCCTGCCCTAGAACAAGACGTAAGGTCCGCCAGAACTGTTCATAGTGACTAAGAGCATCTTGTTGAGGATGAACCAGTGGCGTTTCCAATGGGAACTCACGTACAATAGCAAAATAGACCACACATTTTGTCTCGGCCACGAAAAAGCTGTCAAACACATTTGTGCCAATCTTTTAGCACAGAAAATGTACAGGAAAAATACAAGACCAAGGACACTAAAGGCCACGATTGATAAAAAGATATTATCTTGAAAAAGGATTGTTGAAGTTTACGATGTGAACAGCCCGGCGACATGAAAAACCACAAATGATGCTTCAAGGAAACATAATTCAAATCCATTCATCTTATCTTGTAGCACAGGCAAGTAAACAAAAAGCTCGAAAATGAAGAGGCCAATAGCAATTCCGAGTGCTTTAGGGATCTACACAAGGGACTAGAAGAAAATGGCGTACTGTACGCCCAGGAACTGCTAGCGACGTGGGAAAACTGACAAGCTTACGTGCGCATTTCCACTCTATCGCCCCAGTCTCTTCAGCTTTTCGCCCATCGATTTTGACATCTGTGGAGAGTAGTGAAGACTTGTGAAAAGATCCACTCGTCGCACGAGCCGTTTGGTATTCACCTTCCACACTTCGTTGCGTATGCACGGTTTTTACGACAAGAAGAACAAATATATTTGAAACTTTACTTGTTGGATAGAAAATTATAGTGTTAAAGAATTTAAAAAATGTAAAATCTTCTATTTATTCATTCTTTATCCGTAGCTTGTCCATTTTCAAAGTCATTGTACGAGTATTAAGAAAAAAAACATAGGAAAAACCATCTGCACACAGTTCTAAGCTACAGATAATTATGTGATCGGACATGATTCATGTGACCAGCTCTCTCATTGAGTATACTAATCTTCATGCGTAATATTGATTTCGTTGTCCTTTCAATTCATATTCGTCCGCTCACACGTACACAGTGTTGCCTGATCTTTCAAGATGTTAATCCTGGTCGACTCAACGTCTTTGTAGAACCGTTCTTGGCTGCGTTTTTGCTGCAGTGCATTCTCCGCTAAGAGACGGTGTTCGTGAAGACTTCTGCTTGTACTTAGCTCTGAACCATCGCTTGGAGGATCCGCCTTTGTCTACATCTGAGTGTTACGAAGTTGCCTAGCAATGCCTGACGCTCTGCCGCTGACTCACAATTCCTCCTATCTGAAGTTTCTCAATGGAGACAGTCTTACTGCGCTGCTTGATTTCTCCCTTCAGTATTCTTGCTGGCTTCTGCTCTTGACTGCTGTGGCAGCGAAAGAATCAAAGAGCAAAACAAAGCGAGCCGTGAAGGATATTTTGCCCCACGTCTGCGTCTCTTCATGCACTGAGGCCACAAGCTTTGAT
>JAWQFJ010030822.1:26861-29023 GCA_034096865.1 Theodoxus fluviatilis | reverse complement strand
AATACCAGCACGATTCTTTTTTCCTTTTTTAATAACGAGCTCGGCAAAGAATTAATTCAGCAAGGGAAGCATGGAGTGCAACTCAATCCAAACGATCAAGAGCTATTTTTGTTGTTGTTTGCAGATGACCTTGCCCTTCTCTCAAACACACCACTAGGCCTACAGAAGCAATTAAATACCCTAGAACAAGAATCTATAAAACTATGCTTAACAGTGAATTTACAGAAAACTAATATAGTAGTATTTAGAAAGGGAGGTCCCATGAAGAAACACGAAAAGTGGCTTTACGAGGGTACTTACGTTCAGAGAGCAAACTCGTATAAATATCTTGGGCTTGTGCTCACTACAAAGCTAAGTGTCAATGTGTCGCTGAAAAATATAGCTATGACGGCCAAAAGCAAAGTTATCAATATTTTGAAAGTGTTATCATGTATAAAATGCTGCAACATCGACGTCTTCACTAAACTTTACGATACCCAGGTACAGAGTACGCTATGCTATGCTAGTGAAGTATGGGGAATGCAGAAAGCTGATGTAATTGAGCGAGTCCATATGTTTGCCTTCAAACGTTTTCTAGGTTTGCCTAGAAGTACACCAAACAACGCAGTTTTGGGGGACTTGGGCAGAATACCTTTATACGTAGTAACGTCTCTTAGAGCGGTGCGATACTGGTTGAAACTACAGACACTAGAAAGCAATAGACTGCCCCGAAAAGCTTATGCTATGTCTCTAGACCTAGCTGACAAGAATGTGTCATGCTGGGCCCTCAGAATGAAACAATTCCTATGCAGTTATGGGTTTGGAGAGGCTTGGTACAATCAAGGAGTTGGATGTAGAAAACTCTTTCTATGTCAGCTAGAACAGAGACTAAAAGATTGCTGTAAACAGGCTTGGACATCATCTGTAAAAGAAAGCGACCGACTAAGCAAGTATTTCCTATTTAAACCAAACCATGATATGGAATCTTATCTACAAAGTCTGCCTATGCCTGCTAGAGCATCCTATGCAAGATTTAGAATGGGCGTTAGTGAAATAAACTGTCATGCAAAGAGATACACCGCAAACGCTGATAACAATATATTATCTTGCCCATTCTGTGGGCAAATGGAGAACGAGGAGCATCTTTGGTTTGCATGTCATGAATATGATTTTTTCAGACCATATTTTCTTAACTGCCCCCAAGAAATGTACAGAATGAAATTTCAGCAAGTCAGGATGTACACAGGCACCAAAAATCATTCGCTTGCTTGGTTTATTTACAAAGCCCTGAAACGGAGAAGAAGCAAGTCTGACCTTGACACTAATGCTATACCCACTCTGTCCATGAATTAACTTATATTAGTTTGTCTTGTATATGTATGAATCCCCCCTTTGTAATGGGCCAAATGGCCTTTCACAAATAAACCGTTCTGTTCTGTTCTGTTCTGACAGACAGACAGACAGACAAACAGAAAGGCAGACAGGCAGACAGGCAGCCAGCCAGCCAGCCAGACAGACAGACTCACAGACAGACTCACAGACAGACAGACAGACAGACACACTTACTCACACACAGACAGACACACAGACAGACACAAAGACCGACACACAGACAGACACACAGACAGACACACAGACAGACTCACAGACCTACACACAGACAGACACACATACTGACACACAGACAGACACACACACAGACACACAGACCGACACACAGACAGACACACAGACAGACACACAGACAGACACACAGACAGATACACAGACAGACACACAGACCGACACACAGACAGACACAGACAGACACACAGACAGATACACAGACAGACAGACACACACACAGACAGACACACAGACATACACACATACAGACAGAGAGACGCACAGACAGACACACACACACACACACACACACACACATACAGACAGACAGACGCACAGACAGACATACAGACAGACAGACAGACAGACAGACAGACAGGCAGACAGACAGACAGACACACAGAGAGATTCACAGACAGACTCACAGACAGACACACAGACAGACACACAGACAGACACACAGACAGACACACAGACAGACAGACACACAGACATACACACAGACACAGAGACCGACACAGACAGACACACAGACAGACACACAGACAGACACACAGACAGACAGACACATAGACAGA
>JAWQFJ010030822.1:0-14351 GCA_034096865.1 Theodoxus fluviatilis | reverse complement strand
CATTCACGTGTACTTTTTCCTCTCTTAAAAACACTTTTTTAACATTACAGTTTCTTCCATCACTAAACTGAGTCTGTTTGTCTGTGTGTGTGTGCCTGTCAGTGTGTGTGTCTGTGTGTGTGTCTGTCTGTCTGTCTGTCTGTCTGTCTGCCTGTCTGTCTGTCTGTCTGTCTGTCTGTCTGTCTGTCTGTCTGTCTGTCTGTCTGTCTGTCTGTCTGTCTGTCTGTCATTCTGTCTGTCTGTCATTCTGTCTGTCTGTCATTCTGTCTGTCTGTCATTCTGTCTGTCTGTCTGTCTGTCTGTCTGTCTGTATGTCTGTCTGTCATTCTGTCTGTCTGTCATTCTGTCTGTCTGTCTGTCTGTCTGTCTGTCTGTCTGTCTGTCTGTCTGTCTGTCTGTCTGTCTGTCTGTCTGTCTGTCTGTCTGTCATTCTGTCTGTCTGTCTGTCTGTCTGTCTGTCTGTCTGTCTGTCATTCTGTCTGTCTGTGTGTCTGTGAAACATGAGGAAAGAGGCAGGTTTTTCTGACAGTCCTTTTGTTTGCCTTACTCGGGTACCTTATCTCCCGGAGCTAGAGAAAGCGCGATACGGGTGGCGCTTGGTTGCGTGTTGGGGTGTGGCTTGGCAGGACGGGTAATGTGGGGAAGAGGCAGGGTGTGATGGGAATGCTGGCCTTGTATGGACATTGTCAATGTCAGAAACCGCCGCGTTTCAATTCGGATCTAGGGGTGTACTGGCAATAATATTTAACTCCTGGTTTCAGGACGGTCTATAGACAAAACAAATTACTCGGTCATTCACTGCCTCCTCTTTTAAGCAAGGGAGAACAGAAAGCAAGAAATAGTTGAATAAATTTAATGAGTGATAATAACATCAACTGTATGATTCACGCAAGGATTAAAAAGAAATAAAAGTATCAATATAGTGTGCCAGCCAGATAGTTAATGAAACCTTTTAACCACAACAACAGGATTAGAGTCACCTTACCGTAGTCTGGTTTCTGTGGAACATAAAGCCAGAGAGATCCACTTTACCGTTAATTAGTTTCTGTAGAACATAATGTCAGACAGCTTCAACATTATGATTGAAGTTCTCTCTATTTTGATAAGAAAAAGTGAATTTATTAGAGACTTCCTACTCTTTGACGCTTTAGTGAATTATGTTCACAACTTACGCTGATGATGTGACGGTATTTCTAGATGGAACAGAAAGAGACGTTAGAGGTGCTTGCAAACTGTTTGACTCCTTTGGCCAAGTATCAGGCCTGAAGGTAAACTATAAAAAGACTGCAATACTCAGAATAGGGTCACTGAAAAATAACGCCACTGAATTCTCTTTAGAAAAGAACTTTACACATGGACCTCTGAGGGGGTCAAAACTCTGGGTATACATTTCATGAATGATGAAACAAAAATGATTGAATCTAACATTGAAAACAGAATTAAAGAAATGAATGCATTATTACAAAGATGCAAAAGGCAAAATTTAACACTTATAGGAAAGATAACAGTAATAAAAATGTTAGCCCTCCCAGTTATTATGTACCCTCTTACAACCCTCCCAGATCCACCAGAAAAGACTGAATGCAGTTGTTGTTGTTGCGTACCTGGGCTAAACACTCCCAGGATCACCCAAGTGGGTGAGATGATTGCGTGTGTGACTGTTTTTGAACACCCCGCCATATAGGCAGCCACACTCCGTATTCAGGGGATTTGATCTCTGTCTCCAGAGAATGCCAGTTGTTATGTTAGGAGCTTACCACGGCTGAAGATAATCCCCACATAACAGGACAACATAACAACATTTTGCTGTAGCCTTGGTTTTTGGCTGGAGTCAACAAATAACAACAGCCTTTGCCCAAGGCAAACTGAATGCAGTCAATACAGATCTTTTTGCTTTCCTATGGAGCAATAAACCCGACAGAATAGCGAGGAGAGTAATCATTCAAAATACAGAGAATGGGGGTCTTAAGATGATTGATCTACAAAGTTTCGTTACTGCAATAAAAGTAAACTGGATTAGACGGTACATAAATGATAACAATAAAGGGGAATGGAAAATCAGCTTTAGGCCCTATTTTTAAAAATATGGGGGGTGGCAACTATTTTAATTCAGTGCTTATGGAAGATCATTAAAAGAAATATCTTTAACAGAAGAACTTTGTATTCGGTGTGTTAAAACACTGGAGCAAAATTGCGTTGACTACAAATCCATGTGACAATATCCTTGAACAATCAATCTGGTACAATTCACACGTAAAACAAAGTAATGCCCCAATCGAATGTCGAAAAAGGGCACATAAAGGAATACTACAAATTAAACATGTTATAAAAGAAAATGGATTAATCCCTTTCAACGAACTCAAGGAAAGGCATGGTCTTGATATAGAAGACTGTTTCACATATCAGCTGGTAAAGCATGGAAGGAAACTATTGCAAATAAGGAAAGAGAAAATGAGGTGGAACACCTAATGAAATAAATTGCTAAGAGGTGCAAATGTACACGCTTTTTAAAAATCAAATCCTTCTCAAAGAAAACTATGTTAAATGCATAGAATCACAAGAAAGATGGAAAAGATCAGTCGATGACGAGGACATAGATTGGGAGCATGCATATAAATTTATATCAAGATGCACAAATGACACTAGATTGACACATATCCAGTGTAAGTTTTTACATCATATACTTTCAACCAACACCTTTCTTCTCAGAATAAGAAAAGTATCATCATCTTATGTGGATTTTGTTTGTGCAATCCAGAAACATTGAAACGCTTGTTTTGGGAATGTGAAGTGATTCAGTCCTTCTGGGCTGATGTACAATTATATCTAAAACGTCACACTTTTTTATATCAATATCAACCCCAAAAATATTTTTTGGAGATACTACGTCTAACGACGTTGAAAATCTTATAATATTAAGTGCCAAACAATACAGTTTTAATGCTAAATGTTTCGACTACAAAGTTAGTATAGATGCTTTTAGAAAAGTGCTATAAACCACATAAGATATAGAAAAAAGAATAGTGTTTTGAAACGACCAATTGCATATACATTTGAAAAGATGGTCACCCTTGCTTCCATTGTAAAGACCGTGTCGCAACAAAAAACGTGTGTCCAAACATAGAGTGTGCGTTGATACATTCATTGGACTATATTAATAGATCTGATTTCATTTTCGCGTCAAAAATTTGTTGCGCCATGCTCATTGGACAATTGGTTCGCGCCTTTCAACAAATGGATCGTAGAGGTTTTCCCATTTCTATTCATATCAGCGGACGATTTTCCCGATATCTATTAATACAGGGGACGATTTTTGTTACAAACAACGTGTGTTCAAACATAGAACGGACGTTCATCTACGGATAGATCGGGAAATTCCCGGTCAATTGAAATGACAAGAAGCGTTTATGTCGACCAAAAAAAAGGTCGACTCACGGGGTCAGATGATGCAGCATAAATGCTGGAAGATTAGGCATCCCTTCCCTCCCCTCCCTCTCAACTCCTCCCACCCACCCTTTCCTCCGACTCAACCTACCCCCACCCCCCACCCCACCCCCATGCCCTCAGTCAATGTTGGACGCAGTAATTTTTTAAGTAATAATTCCTCGCCCCTTCCCCCCTTTCCCCATCCACCTAATCCCCGGGGTGGAGGGTAGGGGTTGGAACGGAAAAGGGGGGGAGGGGGGCGGGGGTAGGAGGTAATGGGGTGGGGGTAGGGTGGCGGGCGTAGGAGGTGATGGGGATGGGGGTAAGGGGGTGGGGAGGGGGGATAAGGGTGGTGAGAGTAAGGTGGGTGGGGGATGGGGGTGGGGAATGGGGGTTGTGGGTGAGGGGTGGGAGGTGATGGGGTGGGGGGTGAGAGTTGGGGGTGAGGGTTGGGGGTGAGGGGTACGAGGTTGAGAGGTAGGGGTGGGTTAGGGGGTTGAGGGTAGGGGTGAGGGTAAGAGGGTTGAGGGTAGGGGTGAGGGTAAGGGGTTGGGTGTTGGGGTAAGAGGCTGAGGGGTGAGTGGTGGGTGGGGGTTGGGGTGAGGGTGAGGTTTTGGGGTTAGGGGGTGGGGGTTAGCGTCGGGGGTAGGATCGGGGGTAGGTGTGGGGTTGGGGGGTGGGGGTTCTGGTAAGAGGGTGGGGTTGAGAGGTGAGATGTGAGGGGTGGGGGATGAGGAATGGGAGGGTAAGCGGTGGGGGGTTAAGTGGTGGGGTGTTGAGGGGGTGGGGATCGGGGTGGGTGGGGGTGGGGTGAAGGGGTGGGGCGAGGGGATGGGGGTGGGGGTGGGGGTGGGGGTAGAGGGTTATGGGTGGGGAAAGGGGCGGGGTGGGGGGTGGAAGTGTTTTCTTGGGAGGTAGGGGTGGGGGTAGAGGATGGGGGGTAGGTGGGGGTAGGGTATGAGGGAGGGGGTGGGGACGGAGAAGGGGCCTGGGGTAGGAAAGGATATTTGAAATCCGTTCCCCATCCCGTCCGTCCTCCTCCCGCCCCGTTTCCCCCCTCCACCCACCCCCCGTTTCCCATGCCCTCCCCCCTCCAACCCATCCGTTCCCGGCGGGCGGCAGGGGACGGGGGAGGGGGGGGGGGGTGCTCTTAGAATCGACAATCGACGAACACGCTTTGTAGGTGAAACGTCACTTTGAGGGTTTTCCCGATCTATTAATTGATCGGATCGACGAACACTCTATGTTTAGACACACCTTTTTTTCGCGCCAGTGCAAGCAAACGTGTGTCTAAACATAGAGTGTGCGTGGATACTTTCATTGGACAATGTTAATTGATCTAATGTCATTTTCGCGCCAAATGTTAGTCGCGCCATGCTGATTGGACGGTTGCATTTGTTACCTTAAAGATCTTGGAGAGCGTGCTTAAGTTTTATTGTTTACACAATGATATTGAATAACTTAATGAATTGGTGAACTTTATAAAAATTATAAAACATTTTGTTTTCGTGATAATACGTTGTAAAGGGTCATGGACGTTTCGCCCCATTTGCAACATTCGGAACGTCGTTTAGCTTAAGATTACACCCGAATCACGCGGACCGTTAAGGTGCATGGAGTACAGTACCGCCGAGCAAGACGTTTGTCACAAAACGCAGATACATTAACGCCGCCGGATCTTAGCTAAACGACGTTCCGAATGTCGCAAATGGGGCGAAACGTCCAGCACCCGTTGTGAAACAGCCCGTTCTCACCTGGAAGAAAAAAGCTCATTAACTCTCTTCCATTCGCTGATTTTCCTGGTTTTTAATAGGTTGCGGGTCGCCAGTGAAAACATATTTTAAAAATACTTCATCCACCATTTGCCTGTATATGCTGTATATCATTTTGTTCAGAATTGAATGTAGTTTGATAAATGTATGACATATATCCAACTTTGAGTGAGTGAGTGAAGTGAGTGAGTGGAGTGAGTGGAGTGAGTGAGTGAGTGAGTGGAGTGAGTGAGTGGAATGAAGGAGTGGAATGAAGGAGTGGAATGAAGGAGGGGAGTGAGTGAGTGAGTGAGTGAGTGAGTGAGTGAGTGAGTGAGTGAGTGAGTGAGTGAGTGAGTGAGTGAGTGAGTGAGTGAGTGAGTGAGTGAGTGAGTGAGTGAGTGAGTGAGTGAGTGAGTTTGAGTTAGTGAGTTAGTGAGTGAGTGAGTGAGTGAGTGAGTGAGTGAGTGAGTGAGTGAGTGAGTGAGTGGAGAAATTGAGTGGAGTGAGTGAGTGAGAGGAGTGAGTGAATGAGTGGAGTGGAATGAGTGAGTGAGTGAGTGGATTGAGTGAGTGAGTGAAGTGAGTGAGTGAGTGAGTGAGTGAGTGAGTGAGTGAGTGAGTGAGTGAGTGAGTGAGTGAGTGAGTGAGTGAGTGAGTGAGTGAGTGAGTGAGTGAGTGAGTGAGTGAGTGAGTGAGTGAGTGAGTGAGTGAGTGAGTGAGTGAGTGAGTGAGTGAGTGAGTGAGTGAGTGAGTGAGTGAGTGAGTGAGTGAGTGAGTGCGTGAGTGAGTGAGTGAGTGATGGAGTGAGTGATGGAGTGATAGAGTGATGGAGTGAGTGAGTGAGTGAATGAGAGAGTGGGGTGAGTGAGTGGATTGGAGTGGAGTAGAGTGAGTGAGTTTAGTGAGTGAGTGGAGTGAGTAAGTGGAGTAGAGTGAGTGATTGAGTGGAGTGGAGTGGAGTGGAGTGGAGCGAGTGGAGTGGAGTGAGTGGAGTGGAGTGGAGTGGAGTGGAGTGGTGTGAGTGGAGTGAAGTGGAGTGGAGTGGAGTGAAGTGAAGTGAAGTGAAGTGAGTGAATGAGTGGAGTGGAGTGAGTGGAGTGAAGTGAGTGGAGTGGAGTGGAGTAGTGAATGGAGTGAATGAGTGGAGTGAGTGGAGTGGAGTGAGTGGAGTGGAGTGAGTTGAGTGGAGTGAGTGAGTGGAGTGGAGAGAGGGAGTTTAATGGAGTTAGTAAGTGAAGTAGAGAGAGTGGAGTGAGTGAGTGGAGAGAAGTGAGTGGAGTGAAGTGAGTGAATGGAGTGGAGTGAGTGGAGTGGAATAAGTGGATTGGAGTGGAATAAGTGGAGTGGAGTGGAGTGGAGTGGAGTGGAGTGAGTTGAGTGGAGTGAGTGAGTGGTTTGGAGAGAGTGAGTTTAATGGAGTTAGTAAGTGGAGTAGAGTGAGTGAGTGGAGTGTGTGAGTGGAGAGAAGTGAGTGGAGTGGAATAAGTGGAGTGGAGTGAGTAGAGTGGAGTGAGTGGGGTGACTGGAGTGAAGTGGAGTGAGTGGAGTGAGTGGAGTGAGTGGAGTGAGTGAGTGGAGTAACTGGAGTGAGTGGAGTGAGTGAGTGGTGTGAGTTGAGGGGAGTGAATTGAGTGGAGTGAAGTGGAGTGAGTGGAGTGAAGTGGAGTGGAGTGATTGGAGTGAGTGAGTGAACACCCAGTTCGCCTCAACACCCACGGTGGAGCTACCAAAAAGCACAGTGGGAACTGTCTTCAATGCGCATGAATGAGCTTGTGCAAAATAGCAATGTTGAAGGCAGAACATCAACAACGTTATGAAATAATTAAACAATTCCATCCTCGAGGCAACCAAGGAAGCTGTCCTCAGGGCAGTGACCGAAAGGTACACCCCGTTGGGGATTGGGACCACAAAGAATACATGAAGAGCTCGTAAAAGCAAGAGAGGAAGCGGAGAAGACACCAAGTGAGGAAAATAGCATTATCCTGCTAAGGACAAAAGACGTTTTTCTCAAGCTTTAAGTGGGAACACAAAGAAGAAAGTGGAGAGAGATAACAGCAAACCTGAACATGGAGAGTGACACTGCCGGGCTTTGGAGGACAGAAAATTACGCTCGAGGAGAAAGAGCAATGCTGATAGGCAAACAAGCTGCTGACGTCTTTGCAAGATAATCTGCAAAGAAGAGCAACATAGACATACACTGTGAACGAAACAGGAAGATCAAGATAGAAAAAAAAAGAACAAAGAGGGATGAGAATTCCAGCATAAACCAGGTCATCAGTGAGTGAGTGAGTGAGTGAGTGAGTGAGTGAGTGAGTGAGTGAGTGAGTGAGTGAGTGAGTGAGTGAGTGAGTGAGTGAGTGAGTGAGTGAGTGAGTGAGTGAGTGAGTGAGTGAGTGAGTGAGTGTAGTGAGTGAGTGAGTGAGTGAGTGAGTGAGTGAGTGAGTGAGTGAGTGAGTGAGTGAGTGAGTGAGTGAGTGAGTGAGTGAGTGAGTGAGTGAGTGAGTGAGTGAGTGAGTGAGTGAGTGAGTGAGTGAGTGAGTGAGTGAGTGAGTGAGTGAGTGAGTGAGTGAGTGAGTGAGTGAGTGAGTGAGTGAGTGAGTGAGTGAGTGAGTGAGTGAGTGAGTGAGTGAGTGAGTGAGTGAGTGAGTGAGTGAGTGAGTGAGTGAGTGAGTGAGTGAGTGAGTGAGTGAGTGAGTGTAGTGAGTGAGTGAGTGAGTGAGTGAGTGAGTGAGTGAGTGAGTGAGTGAGTGAGTGAGTGAGTGAGTGAGTGAGTGAGTGAGTGAGTGAGTGAGTGAGTGAGTGAGTGAGTGAGTGAGTGAGTGAGTGAGTGAGTGAGTGAGTGAGTGAGTGAGTGGAGTGAGTGAGTGAGTGAGTGAGTGAGTGAGTGAGTGAGTGAGTGAGTGAGTGAGTGAGTGAGTGAGTGAGTGAGTGAGTGAGTGAGTGAGTGAGTGAGTGAGTGAGTGAGTGAGTGAGTGAGTGAGTGAGTGAGTGAGTGAGTGAGTGAGTGAGTGAGTGAGTGAGTGAGTGAGTGAGTGAGTGAGTGAGTGAGTGAGTGAGTGAGTGAGTGAGTGATGAGTGAGTGAGTGAGTGAGTGAGTGAGTGAGTGAGTGAGTGAGTGAGTGAGTGAGTGACTGGTGAGTGAGTGAGTGAGTGAGTGAGTGAGTGAGTGAGTGAGTGAGTGAGTGAGTGAGTGAGTGAGTGAGTGAGTGAGTGAGTGAGTGAGTGAGTGAGTGAGTGAGTGAGTGAGTGAGTGAGTGAGTGAGTGAGTGAGTGAGTGAGTGAGTGAGTGAGTGAGTGAGTGAGTGAGTGAGTGAGTGAGTGAGTGAGTGAGTGAGTGAGTGAGTGAGTGAGTGAGTGAGTGAGTGAGTGAGTGAGTGAGTGAGTGAGTGAGTGAGTGAGTGAGTGAGTGAGTGAGTGAGTGAGTGAGTGAGTGAGTGAGTGAGTGAGTGAGTGAGTGAGTGAGTGAGTGAGTGAGTGAGTGAGTGAGTGAGTGAGTGAGTGAGTGAGTGAGTGAGTGAGTGAGTGAGTGAGTGAGTGAGTGAGTGAGTGAGTGAGTGAGTGAGTGAGTGAGTGAGTGAGTGAGTGAGTGAGTGAGTGAGTGAGTGAGTGAGTGAGAGTGAGTGAGTGAGTGTGAGTGAGTGAGTGAGTGAGTGAGTGAGTGAGTGAGTGAGTGAGTGAGTGAGTGAGTGAGTGAGTGAGTGAGTGAGTGAGTGAGTGAGTGAGTGAGTGAGTGAGTGAGTGAGTGAGTGAGTGAGTGAGTGAGTGAGTGAGTGAGTGAGTGAGTGAGTGAGTGAGTGAGTGAGTGAGTGAGTGAGTGAGTGAGTGAGTGAGTGAGTGGTGAGTGAGTGAGTGAGTGAGTGAGTGAGTGAGTGAGTGAGTGAGTGAGTGAGTGAGTGAGTGAGTGAGTGAGTGAGTGAGTGAGTGAGTGAGTGAGTGAGTGAGTGAGTGAGTGAGTGAGTGAGTGAGTGAGTGAGTGAGTGGAGTGAGTGAGTGAGTGAGTGAGTGAGTGAGTGAGTGAGTGAGTGAGTGAGTGAGTGAGTGAGTGAGTGGAGTGTGTGGGGAAACACTTTTGACCACTTTTTGAACACTTTTGCAATCTTTTAAAACACTTTTATTGTTTCAAGGCCGGACACCCGCCCGTCAACCAGAAATTATTTTGGGTTACACTAAAAACGTTTTGACGGTATGGACAATTTTTTTAAAAGTCCCGACTACCACGGTGAATAGACCCCACATGGCTAACATAAGCCCTTACACACGAATAATGTTTGCAGAGAGTAGTAAATAAAACATGCTATAGTACGGAAAAAAATCCGTCCCCCCCTTTTTTTGATTTTGACACCTTGCAGTAAATGGGACATATGTTTTGTTTTTGGTAAACTTTATTTTATGTGGGTCCTATTGTAGGATATTGTTTGAGAAGAGAGAAGATTTAATATACTTAGTACAAAGGGGGCACTCCAAAACAAAAGTTGGACTTGTTTTCGTCCCCCTCCGTGCACATTTCATTAGGTGGCATCGTACTTTTCGGTTTTTCTGAAAAGTTGTTTTAACGTCTGTTTTGAAACCATTGAGATCGTTTTTGGAATAAAAAACGGAAAAAATGCGTAAAAAACACAGGCAAAAATCACGGAAAATTTTTTTTTTTTTCTTAAACGGAAAAGCTGACAAGTATTTAACCTCTAGTTCCAAACATGGGTTTTTTTTTTGATTGACAAATACCAGTAAAATTCTTCGCCCTTGGTACTGTACATGTTTAAAACAATGTCCATTGGATTGGGGTGAATGGCAATCTTTTCAGCCCTCTGCGTGAAATTGGTTTTTTTTTTTTTTAAAACGTGTTTCGTTTTACCAGATCCCACCGTTTTTTCAGCCCATACATAACCGAAACCGAAAATCTATAGAGACCCAGTTTTTTTTTTTTTTTTTTTTTTATGAGTCCCGTTTGCCCCAAATTCAAGAATCCCTGTTTTTTTGTGGAATTGGTTTGGGTTGTTTAAGCATTATAAATGCCTTTGGTTTTTTTTTTTTGAGCCCCTGGCCTTTAATTGTTCATTTTTAGGACCCAATTTCTTAAGCCATTACTTTTGGACTGCTTTCTCCACAAATGGGCTTCAATGAACAGACTGGGGTTACCTTCCAGGGTTGACTAAGCAACCCAATTGATTATAAGTTCGGAGGTCAGGTCCCCCAAAGGAACCCTTTTTTTACATGCAAATGGGTATGAACTTTTTTCAATTCCCATTCCGACCATTTTCCTCATCCCCCTATTTTTTCTGCTGCCCCATCCATAGAAGTAGAGCGGGGCCCCCGCTGATGGAACTTGGTGAATCAATCGTTTGAAAAATTAATACTATTCGTTATTCGATTTTAGAGTGCAAGCTCCACAATGTGGTCCCCTTTTAGGATCTGGAGACAACGACTTTTTTTTTTGGTTTTTTTAACCCTTTTTGTTCCCAAAGGAGTGAAGGGAGTGGGGAATGAGTGCGAGAGTGAAGGTGAGTGGAGGTGAAGTGGTGAGTGAAGGTGAGTGGCAGGGAGTGAAGTGAGTGATTGAGTGAGTGGGAGTGAGGTGAGTGAGTGGGAGTTCGATGTGACAGTGAGTGAAGTGGAGTGAGTGAAGTGCGTGATGAGTGAGTGAGTAGAGTGAGTTGAAGTGAGTGAGTGGAAAGTGAGTGCATGTGAGTGAAGTGAGTGGAAGTGGGAGTGAGTGAGTGAGTGAGTGAGTGAGTGAGTGAGTGAGTGAGTGAGTGAGTGAGTGATGGAGTGGAGTGAGTGAGTGAGTGAGTGAGTGAGTGAGTGAGTGAGTGAGTGAGTGAGTGTGTGAGTGAGTGAGTGAGTGAGTGAGTGTGAGTGAGTGAGTGAGTGAGTGAGTGAGTGAGTGAGTGAGTGAGTGAGTGAGTGAGTGAGTGAGTGAGTGAGTGAGTTGTAGTGAGTGAGTGAGTTGAGTGAGTTGTAGTGAGTGAGTGAGTGAGTGAGTGAGTGAGTGAGTGAGTGAGTGAGTGAGTGAGTGAGTGAGTGAGTGAGTGAGTGAGTGAGTGAGTGAGTGAGTGAGTGAGTGAGTGAGTGAGTGAGTGAGTGAGTGAGTGAGTGAGTGTGTGAGGGAGTGAGTGAGTGAGTGAGTGAGTGAGTGAGTGAGTGAGTGAGTGAGTGAGTGAGTGAGTGAGTGAGTGAGTGAGTGAGTGAGTGAGTGAGTGAGTGAGTGAGTGAGTGAGTGAGTGAGTGAGTGAGTGAGTGAGTGAGTGAGTGAGTGAAGTTCAGTGAGTGAGTGAGTGAGAGTGAGTGAGTGAGTGAGAGGTGAAGTGGAGTGAGTGTGTGTGAGTGAGTGAGTGAGTGAGTGAGTGAGTGAGTGAGTGAGTGAGTGGAGTGGAGTGGTGAGTGAGTGTGAGTGGAGGTGGGAGTGAGTGAGTGAGTGGAGTGAGTGAGTGAGTGAGTGAGTGAGTGAGGTGAGTGAGTGAGTGAGTGTGAGTGAGTGAGTGAGTGAGTGAGTGAGTGAGTGAGTGAGTGAGTGAGAGAGTGAGTGAGTGAGTGAGTGAGGGAGGTGAGTGAGTGAGGCGAGTGAGTGAGGTGAAGTGTGAGTGAGTGATGAGTGAGTGAGTGAGTGAGTGAAGTGAAGTGGTGAGTGAGTGAGTGAGTGAGTGAGTGAGTGGTGAGTGAGTGAGTGAGTGAGTGAGTGAGTGAGTGAGGTGAGTGAGTGAGTGATGAGTGAGTGAGTGAGTGAGTGAGTGAGTGAGTGAGTGAGTGAGTGAGTGAGTGAGTGAGTGAGTGAGTGAGTGAGTGAGTGAGTGAGTGAGTGAGTGAGTGAGTGAGTGAGTGTGAGTGAGAGAGTGAGTGAGTGAGTGAGTGAGTGAGTGAGTGAGTGAGTGAGTGAGTGAGTGAGTGAGTGAGTGAGTGAGTGAGTGAGTGAGTGAGTGAGTGAGTGAGTGAGTGAGTGAGTGAGTGAGTGAGTGAGTGAGTGAGTGAGTGAGTGATTGAGTGATTAAGAGTGAGTGAGTGAGTGAGTGAGTGAGTGAGTGAGTGAGTGAGTGAGTGAGTGAGTGAGTGAGTGAGTGAGTGAGTGAGTGAGTGAGTGAGTGAGTGAGTGAGTGAGTGAGTGAGTGAGTGAGTGAGTGAGTGAGTGAGTGAGTGAGTGAGTGAGTGAGTGAGTGAGTGAGTGAGTGAGTGAGTGAGTGAGTGAGTGAGTGAGTGAGTGAGTGAGTGAGTGAGTGAGTGAGTGAGTGAGTGAGTGAGTGAGTGAGTGGAGTGAGTGAGTGAGTGAGTGAGTGAGTGAGTGAGTGAGTGAGTGAGTGAGTGAGTGAGTGAGTGAGTGAGTGAGTGAGTGAGTGAGTGAGTGAGTGAGTGAGTGAGTGTGAGTGAGTGAGTGAGTGAGTGAGTGAGTGAGTGAGTGAGTGAGTGAGTGAGTGAGTGAGTGAGTGAGTGAGTGAGTGAGTGAGTGAGTGAGTGAGTGAGTGAGTGAGTGAGTGAGTGAGTGAGTGAGTGAGTGAGTGAGTGAGTGAGTGAGTGAGTGAGTGAGTGAGTGAGTGGTGAGTGAGTGAGTGAGTGAGTGAGTGAGTGAGTGAGTGAGTGAGTGAGTGAGTGAGTGAGTGAGTGAGTGAGTGAGTGAGTGAGTGAGTGAGTGAGTGAGTGAGTGAGTGAGTGAGTGAGTGAGTGAGTGAGTGAGTGAGTGAGTGAGTGACTGGTGAGTGAGTGAGTGAGTGAGTGAGTGAGTGAGTGAGTGAGTGAGTGAGTGAGTGAGTGAGTGAGTGAGTGAGTGAGTGAGTGAGTGAGTGAGTGAGTGAGTGAGTGAGTGAGTGAGTGAGTGAGTGAGTGAGTGAGTGAGTGAGTGAGTGAGTGAGTGAGTGAGTGAGTGAGTGAGTGAGTGAGTGAGTGAGTGAGTGAGTGAGTGAGTGAGTGAGTGAGTGAGTGAGTATGAGTGAGTGAGTGAGTGAGTGAGTGAGTGAGTGAGTGAGTGAGTGAGTGAGTGAGTGAGTGAGTGAGTGAGTGAGTGAGTGAGTGAGTGAGTGAGTGAGTGAGTGAGTGAGTGAGTGAGTGAGTGAGTGAGTGAGTGAGTGAGTGAGTGAGTGAGTGAGTGAGTGAGTGAGTGAGTGAGTGAGTGAGTGAGTGAGTGAGTGAGTGAGTGAGTGAGTGAGTGAGTGAGTGGAGTGAGTGAGTGAGTGAGTGAGTGAGTGAGTGAGTGAGTGAGTGAGTGAGTGAGTGAGTGAGTGAGTGAGTGAGTGAGTGAGTGAGTGAGTGAGTGAGTGAGTGAGTGAGTGAGTGAGTGAGTGAGTGAGTGAGGTGAGTGAGTGAGTGAGTGAGTGAGTGAGTGAGTGAGTGAGTGAGTGAGTGAGTGAGTGAGTGAGTGAGTGAGTGAGTGAGTGAGTGAGTGAGTGAGTGAGTGAGTGAGTGAGTGAGTGAGTGAGTGAGTGAGTGAGTGAGTGAGTGAGTGAGTGAGTGAGTGAGTGAGTGAGTGAGTGAGTGAGTGAGTGAGTGAGTGAGTGAGTGAGTGAGTGAGTGAGTGAGTGAGTGAGTGAGTGAGTGAGTGAGTGAGTGAGTGAGTGAGTGAGTGAGTGAGTGAGTGAGTGAGTGAGTGAGTGAGTGAGTGAGTGGAGTGAGTGAGTGAGTGAGTGAGTGAGTGAGTGAGTGAGTGAGTGAGTGAGTGAGTGAGTGAGTGAGTGAGTGAGTGAGTGAGTGAGTGAGTGAGTGAGTGAGTGAGTGAGTGAGTGAGTGAGTGAGTGAGTGAGTGAGTGTAGTGAGTGAGTGAGTGAGTGAGTGAGTGAGTGAGTGAGTGAGTGAGTGAGTGAGTGAGGTGAGTGATGAGTGAGTGAGTGAGTGAGTGAGTGAGTGAGTGAGTGAGTGAGTGAGTGAGTGAGTGAGTGAGTGAGTGAGTGAGTGAGTGAGTGAGTGAGTGAGTGAGTGAGTGAGTGAGTGAGTGAGTGAGTGAGTGAGTGAGTGAGTGAGTGAGTGAGTGAGTGAGTGAGTGAGTGAGTGAGTGAGTGAGTGAGTGAGTGAGTGAGTGAGTGAGTGAGTGAGTGAGTGAGTGAGTGAGTGAGTGAGTGAGTGAGTGAGTGAGTGAGTGAGTGAGTGAGTGAGTGGAGTGAGTGAGTGAGTGAGTGAGTGAGTGAGTGAGTGAGTGAGTGAGTGAGTGAGTGAGTGAGTGAGTGAGTGAGTGGAGTGAGTGAGTGAGTGAGTGAG